>JAECUM010015195.1:0-39267 GCA_016617855.1 Megalonaias nervosa | reverse complement strand
ATATATATATTCAGCTAAAAACGTGTGTAAAATGTATTTTAGATCCACATTGGAGTTCGTGTAAGTTACATGCGCTCCAGCATAGGTAACTTCATAGTAATTTCTAAAACATGCATTTGTTAGAAATGAGACCGTGGCACAGGGTTAGAACGCTGGATTCTCATACTGAGGCCCCGGGTTCGATTCTCGTGACAGACGTATCGTTGGCGGGGCGATTATGATGTACCGGTTTCTGTGGATTTTAGGACGCTTAGGGAGTCTGATGGCATGTTGGGTGTGGCTTTGGGTTTTTATCCATTTTAGAGCTTCATTAATTGCACAGAATTCAGCTGTGTAGATGGAGCAGCAGTCTGGGAGTCTAGCGCCAATCTGGGTTTGTTGTTCCGGTATCAAAATGGCTGCTGCTGTTTTATCAAGGTCGTTAGATTTGGATCCGTCGGTGTAGATTTTGGTGTATCCATTGTACTTCTCCTCTATGATTTTGTGTATTCCCGTTAGAATTCTCTATGGGTTTTGTTGTTTGAATCCGAAAGTCTGGGCTATTAGGTTGATTTTTCTGGCGTTGTTTCTCCATGGGGAGGGATCGCAGATTTTGTGTTGTTCTGCTTGAATGTCTGGTGTTTTGATTTCTTCGCAGACGGTATGTATCCTTTTACTTGCGGGGGGGGGGGGGTTCGTACCAGTTTTGTCCTAAATGGTGTCCTGCATTTTTGGATTGTCATTTTGGTTGGATTGGTATCCACATGTATAGAGTTTCTGATGGCATATCTCAAGATTTGTTCTTCTCGTCCTAGTTGCGGTGGCAAGTCTCCCGCTAATATCTGCAGTTCGTCAATAGAGATATTGGGTAGCGTCCCTGTGCATAGTCTGAGTGGTTTGTATTGTAGGGTGTTTAGTTGATGAAGAAGGGTATAGTTTGCAGATGCATATACTTGGCAGCCATAGTCCAATTTAGCCCTGATTAGTGATCTGTGTAACATCAGTAGTGTGGTTTGGTCAGCATTCCACATTGTTCCCTTAATATTTTGTAGAAGACTGATGTCTTGTTGGCAGTTTCTGATTAATGTTGTTATGTGTGGTTTCCAGTTGAGGTTTTCGTCTAGTAGCATTCTCAAAAAATATGTTTGTTTGACGAATCGTATAGGTGTGCCTTGTAGATAGAGCTTTGGGTGTATGGCTTCTGCTTGTTGGTTAGGGAGAAAAGCATTCTTACAGTTTTGGCGCTTGAGATTTTAAATCCCCGTTTGTCCGCCCATTTGGTTATAGCGTCTTGGTTCTGCTGTAGCTGTTCGATGTATTTTTGGCTATAGGGGTTTCCTGCTTTCCAGATTCCGCTATCGTCTGCAAATTGGGATAAATTGATTGTGTTGTTAATGTAGTCCTCGAGGTTGTTGACCATGATGTTGAATAATGTTGGACATACCCCGCTTCTTTGGGGTGTCCCGATTTCCAGAGTGTCAGTTTTGGAGAGTGCATCACCTATTCTGGTTTTAATTTGCCTTCCTGTGAGGAAGTTTGAGATCCATCGGTGCATCCGTCCTGTTATGCCGTATTGGTTGAGCTTGAAGATAAGTCTTTTAGTCCAGACGAGGCGGAAGGCTTTTTCGAGGTCGAGGAATGTTGCTATCAAGTGTCTATCCCTTTTTCGTTTGGCATTAGATGCGAGTTTGAAGTCCGCTTCTAATCTGATTAGTTGGTCTGAGGTGGAGCGTTTGGTTCTAAATCCACTTTGGTTCACAGTGAGTACATTATTTATATCCAGTTGGTGTCATAGTCGGTTGTTAATCATTGTTTCCATGATTTTACATATGGAGTTTGTTAGTGAGATGGGTCGATAGGATGTTACGTTTTTAGGGTCTTTCCTTGGTTTGGGGATGGCGATGACTATTGCTTGCTTCCATGGCGAAGGTATGTTGCCTGTTTTCCATATCAGTTTGATCATGTCAGGTATTATTGTCTGCATATTGGTTGGTAGGTGTTTGTAGATGTCGTAGTTTAGGTTGTCTTCTCCCGGGGATGTGGATATTTTTTATTATTTACTGCCTTTTTCCATTCTTGAAGATTGAAAGCGTCATTCAATGGTGAGTAGGTGTTTGTTTGTTCCGTGGTTTGATCCTTGAATAGGTGGGGAAATCCTTTTCTAGAACTTGTCGTTGTGTCATAAATGTATGTGTGTGACTGCAGTTGCTGCTGAAGGTTGTAAAGTGTATTGCCAGTTGCTCTGCTTTATCCTGGTTGTTTTCTGCTCCGGGTATCTTTGGAGTTGTTGTGGGGACCTTTCCTCTCATGACTTTGATTTTCGTCCATACTTCTTTGGAATTGGTGCGATGAGTTAGGGTGGAGCAGTATGCTTTCCGCGAGTTGTTTTTGGCCTCTTTAATTACTGCTCGTGTAATACCGGTAGCTTCGTTTTGTTTATAATTACTGAAGTCTGAAGCTAGTTTGAGTGTTTCAATCGGTTGAGTGCTTTCTTTTTTTCTTTGATGGCAATTCGACAGTTGTCATTCCACCATGGTATGCTGGCTTTGTTAGATTTTCCGCTTGTTTTAGGTATACTTATTTTTTGTGCTGCTTCTGATATGGCCTGGGTGATGTTGCTGTAGTATTGGTTAGTGTCTGTACTTTGTAAATCTTCTAGTTGTATTGTCCTCAGATTTTCTTGAAAAGGTCCCAGTCAGCTTTGTCTGTTTTCCACTTCTTTATATGTCTATGCTGTTCCTTAGGGCCTTTTAAACGTATTGTAATACTTATTGAGAAGTGGTCACTCCCCAGTGTGCTCTGCTGCATTACCTTCCAGCCCGTGATTTGTGCAATAGATGGCGGTGGAGGGGTCTATTCTGGTAGGCGTTCCTGTGTTGAGGATTAATAGCTGATTATCTCTGGCGTATATGTCGATTCTTTTGCCTCTGGTGTCTGTGTGGTCACCACCTAATTATATGTTGTGCGGGTTGAAGTCTCAGCAAATAATACTACAGATACTTTTGTCCTTGAATATTTCAATGTTTGGGCGGGGTTCGTATTACTTGATCCTTGGTCATATATGTTACCCTTTTTGGTCCTATTTTGATGCAGAGTGATTGATGCTTGATGAGATTTCCTGATAAGTCCACGTAAGTTTTGATTTCTGTTACATCGTTGATTGTGTTACGTATATAAATGGCCAATCCTCCTCCTTTTTTCCCGTTGGTTCTGTGTTTGTGGAAATTAATATCATAGTTCTTTATTTTGGGTAATGACTTGTTTGATTCCATTAGGTAATGTCTCTTGAAGGCACAGGATATCCGGTTTGTTGACGGCAGTGTTGATAGCTGAGAGAAGTTCTCCATGGTTTGCATATAATCCTCTGCAGTTCCATTGCCATATGATAAATTTAGTTGTGTAGTCCATAATAATAGTATGGTTTTGTTTATGTGTTCGGTGATAGTGACAGAGCTAGATTAAGAGCTCTTGGGGAGGATCTTTACCATTAATGTGTAGAGTATGTTGAAAATGTCTTCCCTTTTGATTTGTTTATGATGGGTATTCTTTTTAATTCCGTCTTCCAATTCTTTTAGGTACTGAGTGATGAGTGTAGGGTTGAGATAGTCATCGGATGTGTGGTTCTCTCCTCTTGTAGATTGTTTTGTGTTGTTTTGGATTGGTGTGTCCGTTGTTTGTCTTCTTTCTTTTCCTGTGGTATAACGTCTGTTTTGCTTATGGGTGCGTTGATTGCGGTATTGTTGCTGGATACTGTGTTTGGGTGCGCTAGTTGTGTTTGGTTTATCTTTTCTGGTAGTTGGTGGTGTTGGAGGTAGAGCGACTCTTGCCTTGGTGCATTGTTTATCTTTCCTATAAGTTGTTTGTGTTGGTAAGGCGGTAGCTGGTGGTGCTGGTGGTGCTGGTGGTCTGGGGGTCATTACTTTGTTTCCTTGCAGGTTGGCTGTGGATGGTTGGGTTGAGTTAGTTGTTTTGATTGAAAGAGTTGCTCTGGTTGTCACCGCCGTTTTCAGTGGGCTCGATGTTTGGGTAGTGTTTAGATTGTCGTGTTCTTTTTTTGCTTGAGTGTATGTAATTTGTTTGTCTTCCATTATTTGAATGATCCTTCTCTCTGCTAAGGTGTGGAGGCACTGTAGAATAAGGGGAGTGTTGCCCTCTGCAAGTAGCGCATTTGGGTGCTTGTGCCATACAGTTTCCCTTATGGTTTCCTCCGCATTTATTGGTAGCCAGACTGACGAACGCTGCTATTTGTACCCCTGAAGCACGGACGTGAAGGAAAGCACCCCTTACATCAAAACGCACAATACCACTCCACTCTCCATAACATGGAACGTGCGGACCTATAAGAAACACTCACGTTTACTTTATACTTACAAACACATACATACACTATCTGAAAAGCTAGGGAAACGAAGTGCTTATAGGCAATCTTGTATGTTTTCTTACAAAAGAAACGAAGTGCTTATAGACACACTTCTAGTTTAACTACAAACAAACACTTTAGCAGTTTGACTAGCATCTCTTTTCTAGAGGGCTGGGTAGCCCTGAAAAGGGCAGTTCTGTTGTTTGCGGAGCTATGGCGATCCTTTATCTTCTAAGACTGCGTCCCCGTCTGGCTGCAGGTTTTCCGACAGAATAGGGTCTGCTTCTTCGGAAAGAGAAGAAGACCTCCTTGGTGTCCACACGGCAGTCGACAAAACCTCTGACTACTGCTGTTATTCATGTTGTTATTTCTGCTGCTGCTACTCTCTCTGCTTCGGAAGTCTATACTTCTTCGTCCACTCTTCTTGCTCTTTCTTGATTTCCCCTAGGAAGACATTTTCTGTCAGGTCTTGGGCTATTTTTAACATCCTGACATTCTCTGTTTCATCAGGTTGGGTATCAGGTTTTGCCAACATGATGTAAATTCACGTGGGCTTCGTTCAGCTTTGCTAGTCTTGAACACATCTTCATGGGTTGTCGAGTTAACAATGAACGGTCAGAATGGAGACTGTCCCAATTTATGTGGCTCAAGCGCGGATGCGATAGAAAATATCACAACGATTGTTTAAGGTCGAAACGCTTTGATAGCTAATTTTATGGTGAGGGATAAAAAGAGGTCAAAGAGCATGTATAGTCACGGTGTTTTTTGAAAACAAACGACAGACACAAGTTTTAATAACACAACGTTTTTTTTATTCAACAAACAACCAACAACTAACAATAAAATAATTTTTCAAACAAATTATTTTTGACAAGGTTGACAACGTTGTGAACTCCAGTTAGACTTCCACTGCTGGAGGCCATGGAGCCATTGATGTACATTACGTTTCCTAGCTAAAGACAAGAGGTAGCCATAATGGTGACAAAACCATCTATCTACATTTTGATCGTTTCTATGAGAGTTACGATCAAAATAAGTCACTGAATGTTCTCTGAGATATTCAAGACTGTGTAGTTGAAAACAATACACATAATATTGTCTACACACCATGGAATTTGTGTCTCGTAATTTCACATTATTGAATCGTGTCGTCTGGGCATTTTTTCTCATTAAGTCAATGATATAGTCTTCCAAAGGTGGTAATCCATACGAATCAAATTACTCCACACAATTATCTTTAAGGAAGTAGACGGCTACTCAGTGGGTTCCTGGGAGATGACTGTTGTCCGTCTTGATGACATAAGCGTGATGATTTTTAGGTTGGCGATGAGGAAGTTCATCTTTAGCAGACACGACAGGATTCCAAGAACTGTTGTTCAAAAGGTAAAGAAGTTCCCAGGTATCCCTTTTTTGTTTTGTTGTTTTTTCTTGTTTTTCTCACAGGTAATGATAAATCATCAATTCAATATTGACTTTTTGCTTGAAAATCTCTGACAAGTGACCGTTTCTTCGCTTCGTCTCCTCATTCTGAGCCAAGAGAGCTTCGATGTGATGGATTTCTAGAGCAATCAGTGGAGGAGAAGAATGATCACGCAAGTCTTTATACCACTGATGTATCTTCTTCTGAGATGAGGCACCAAGCGTCCTCCAGATACTCGTCCAATTTTTCTTCTTGACTCATTATCAGACATTTATAGTGTTGAATTTGACTGGGATGATCGTTTTGACATCCATGGCAATCTTTCTTAGTCAATTCCGCAATTTTATCTGCCAGGTGTTTGGCAAAACAGGAGACTAAATGTTTTGCTTGTTCTAGCCAGCTGGACTTCATCACTATATCCTCTACGTCTTTATTTTTTTCGTGGATGATTCTCCTTCCACATTATCCTCCCATTTCATTTCCAAAGTGTCTCCACTATTCAAAGAGGTATAACAGTCTTCCTTAGTTTCTAATATTCTAGAATAATGTTTCTCAAACTGTTGATTTATATGGTATTCTCGTATTCGCATACAAGATAACGTTCACCGTCTAGGGCAGAGCTTCTGAAACCGAAGGTCCACACGCAGTTGACCGGATTTTATAGGGTGGAAATGTCCAGCAGCATTGGTGAAAGTTTTCACTTCCACGCGTCATTTCGGATACTTGGCAGTCTTTCTGCTCAAAGCGTGACTGATGTTGATTCACACATAGGTAACACTTTCACAAAACTCTCGTATAGTCTGGCTTCCTGGATGATGGTTTTGTACTCGTTGGCATGGGCCATGAAATGTAAAACGGTACTGCTACGATTTAGTCTCAGGCAGATATCCATTCCGTTCAGCAAATACTTTCTTGCAAGCATATGTCCAAATGCAAACGATCCAGCAATTCTAAACTACGTCGTTGCAGACTCGGCAAGGGTAAGTATCCATGCTGATGCTGATGAGTTTGTTACTCAAGTGCAAATCTACTTCGTTGAACAAGGAATGCATGAAATTGTTGACGGGAGCTACATTAGCATCGTCTCCTGGAGCGGTGTCGTCTATTTTGATCACTTTGAGTTTCAAATACAAATAGCTGCTATTCAGATCGATGTAATCTTTGGGCCGTCCTTTGATGTCAAATTCGATGGAAGCTGAATCCATCAAAGAGGAGGTGAGATGAAATTGTACCCATTGGAATTCTTGCACCGTCGTCGTGCTGGGTGGCATGGCAAAAGATCCAGTTCCGACTTGGAACATGCGCAAGACTCACAGTGCATCATTTACTTTTTCTTTCTCTCTGTGATTTAATAATCAAAAATGCCTAAGTCTCGGACGGTACTTCTTTTATTGGTCTTTCTAGCTCTGGGTGCTTGAAGGCCTTTGGAGGGGTGTCTTCGTCGTCGTCTCTTTCTGCCTTGTCCTTTGCGTCAGGGAAGCGGGAATGTCTGGCTCGGCAGCGTCCAGGGCATTTATAGGAGTTTCTTGGCGACCCATATTCTCTTTACCCATTTAAAGCAAGACATTTTTGCCTGCTCTCAAGAAAACTTCTTTCGGGTTTTGTTTGTAGATGATGACATTTTGGACAAAGTCTTTCTAGTGCGTCAAAGCGGCATCTTTCAAGGTGTGCAATCCCCGTGTCGCCATCGGTTTCAAAACGGGAGCGACCGAGCGAAACGCCGATTTCAGTATATCTCCTAAACCAAGTCGAGCGACTCCTCGGTACACAGGATACATGACTTACAAGTCGTTAAAGAATCGTTTTCGAAAATGGAGTTTCACCGTGACTTTCCCTTTGGTAAATAGAATATTTTGTCCCAGATCTCCTTTTATGGTAATTTTGTCTGTGTCGAAATGCGACATACCGACGGGCAAATAGTGAGGATGTACAAATTTGCGGTGAACGTGATAAGTGTTTCCACCTTGTTCGTCAGCGGACGTGGCAGAATCCAGTTTGAAAAGAATGATTCGCAGTAACAGTATGGAAGAGTGTCCCACCAGGTTATACTCCGCTACATCGGAGTGTACAAAGATCAAATTGAGTCCTTGGTACAATTATACAGGGAATCTAAAATACTTCTTAACATCCAAGTTGCTGGTAATGGCTGGTATTTTGTTTGTAATCTTCATCATCTTGAGGTCTCCACCCAAAATGTCAAACAATTCAGGACAAAATGTCATGGCCAATACTTTGTCCTCTGAAAATGTCATTAGTAGGCGACGAGCTATTTTGTGCTACTCGATCGAGACACTTTTAGCTTTGTCCAAGGCTTTGCCAAACACGGTATTGAATTTGGTACCAATCGTGTTCACCAGATGTTGACCGCTATAATAATAGCCTGACGAAATGGTCAATAGATAGGTGAACCGTTTAGTTTTGGCGTCCTGTGTTTGCAGAGTCACCTTCAATAATGCGTTCATCCAAGTTTTGTTGCACTTGATCGTCATGAACTTCGACCATAAAAGTGTTTTGATGTTCGAGGATGTTTCTAATTTGGGTAGGGTGAATGATTTCCACTAAAGCCACTTCTCAACGGACTTCGTGATCGAATTGAATGACCGGAGGTAATTTGGCCGTGAAACAGCATAATGTGTTATAGGGAAACACCTCAAATAAAGTGTCACTGGGTAACATTAAGTAAAATTGGTTATTCATAACTCCAGAGTTCTGCTGTTCAAGGGGTCGCTGAAGGTCAGAGGAGTGTCTGCAAGAAGAATGATTTTGGGGTTGTTGTGGTGACTATTGGGAGAGTGACTGCAAGGCTCCCGTTGTTACCGTTAGAAGAGTATTTTAGGAAAGGATTGGAAAGAAGGTAACCGATGTAGCTGCTCAGTAGAATGGTACACAACTGTTTGTCTCCTTGTTGCGAACTTATATTTGCAATAGCAGCACAGATGACACAATACACCACAATGATTTGGCAGAAAAAGACGATTTTGGTTATAGGCACACGTTCTAAACACCACATCCACAAGGTCTGCCTTTGTAGATCTTGCACAGAAGAAATGGGTGAAGGAGTGATCATGGCTGTAGTGGCTGAGGCTGTGTTGAACGGCATGATGGTCACTTCTTTTTATAGCAGATCACTTGCGATGTGTCGATCCAAGAGTCAAAACTCGCTGGATATCCTTTCCAATGTACTTTGACCTCTTTGATACGATGTTTGCCCACTTTTCGGGTTCTTCGATCGAGAACGCTTTCGATGTCGTACACTTCATCTTCTTTTTTGGTCACACGTTGTAGCTCGGGCAAGTAAAACGTTCCTTTTAACACTTCCCCGTTCACGTCTTCCAATTTATAAACGGTTGGATGACGGTCACGCACTCGTTCAGTGACACAAAAAGATTCGGTGGTCCAGATGGGTAAGTAACCTTTGTCGAAATTGCACTTGGTTTTGCCAATGCGCACCCAATCTCCCACCGCCAACACTACACCTTTCTTGGGGACAGCCTCAGTCGGGAAGGTACTAAACAGACGCTCAAAGATGTCACATCGTTGTCGGAAGTCACTTCTTGGGCAGGGGCCCATCCGATGCTCCGATAGTAAGCCTGATTGTACGCTTGGACCAGGTGCGATAACACGTCGATGTGCTAGAGATAGTTTTGATGGGTAAAATATTTACTCATGCGTTCTTTCATGGTGCGTTGAAAACGTTCGACGATGCTGGCTTTGGTTTCGGGATTATCGGTGGTGAAAAAATGAATATCTCTTTTCTTCAATTCTTTTTGGAAAGCTTGGTTCAGAAATTTAGTGCCTTTGTCGGTTTGCCATCGAAGAGGGTTACGACCACTTTGTTTCAACACCTGCTTGAGTTCTCGCACTAACTCGGTGTTCGATTTGCAAGTCAATGGCACCACTTAGGCAATTTTGGAAAAGACGTTGATGGCACAAAACAAATATTTATAGCCACGATTGCATGTGGCTAAATGAGAGACATCGGCTAAATCGGCATGCCGTTGATGATCGGCGTCCGCCACTCGGGTGCGACTTCTGCAAAATTTATGTTTGTTGAATGGGTTTGTGTAAGGTGTACGTGGCTTGTTCTTGTAACCATCGCTGTACCTGAGGTAAAAGGACACTTTTCAGTCGGGTTTTGGCAGCACGATACCTTGTCTGAACTCCTCCGTAAGCCGCAGGATGGGATGGATCGAAGTAAATGATGGACAACACCTTCTCCATTTTTTAATAAGTCACCCACTCTTCATGCATGCTACTTTGGATGAGACGAGGGGGTGGTTTTGAAACGGCTTTAAGTGTCCGACGTGCCACGGGAGCAGAAGTCGAGGGTAGTGGTGGTAGTGATGGTGATGTTGGTGGAGGTAATGGGATGGCTTTGGTCTTCTTTCTTTTTTACTTCTGGTTTCCCTTCTTTCTTTTTGACTTCTGTCGAATGAGAAGAGGAAACCATCTTTTGAACCCAAGCTTTAAGTTCTTTTTATTGGGGTGTGGCTGAAGGGGTCAACAAGGACGGTGAAATCTTACTAGGGATGGGAGTTGCTGACGGTGTTTGAAAGATTTATAGTGCCTCTTCTTCCTCATTCATCCGTGGGGCTGCTGGGTGGTGGTGGTCGTGGTGGTGATGGACTTTTTATCAAGGCCTTAAAATCTTTCAGAGTCGGTGAAGCTGTTTCGTCTAAAGCTATCTGGTTCAAGAGTTTTAGTCGCTAAAACACTTGACCGTATCGTTGCTATTTTTCCGTTTCTGACAAATCGCTGCGATCGATCAACGATTGCAATTCGTGTTGTAACTGGTACATCTCGGTCAGATTAGGATTGGGATGTAGATGTGGGGTCCGTTGTTCTTCCCAGTGATGCAATTCTATCCATCGTTTTTAAGGCACTGAAGTCAGTTTTAGTCCTTCCATCCGATTCCAAAGCTCACGTCTGATATCTTTTGACTCCCGAATCCTCCTTTAATCTTCTTGACTATATCTTGGAACCATTTGTGAAATACCTTACAGGAGTCCCATCACTGGTCCCAATACTCCTTTGATAATAGGTCCTAACACGGATAAAAAGCCTCCGCGTTGGACCAACATCTTTTTCTTTTGACGGATGGGAATTTTGTTTTGGACAATTTGGCGAAAAATGTGTCGATGCTTGGTTAAGCATTCTTTCTGATGTTGAGACAAAGGATTTGCAGTAATTGACGTGCTGTCACTCTAACCATCGTATGACTTCTTTGAGACTGGCTTCTAACACACGAGCACGTGTTTGTGGATTTTTTTCGCGACTGATGCCGTACAAGGCACGAATCAATTTGACAGGAAGATGAGACTGAAGGGACGTCATGTTGACAAGGAGTGAGACAGACCCAACAGTGCCTGAGGTTTTTATAGATTTTTTTATTTGTTGTTAAGTCAACGGGGACGTGTACACTACAGGTACTCCGTCTTGGCACCAGTGTTGAAACAGATGGGTACGAAGTCGCAAATAATCGGGGGTGGTGGGTCTTAAATCCACGAGTAAATAGCCATGTGAGGTTTAAGTGGCATCGCGTACGCATGAGTCACCCAACGTGTCCCTAATTGTTTGGCTAACAGTTGCACTTGTGATTTATCTCTAGGGCTTTAAACAAGACCACGTAATGAGCACTGGGACCGACGGTGCGATGGGCTTTACTTTGTTGAAACAAATTTTAAGTAATGTAAAAGACGCTAGCATTAGGATGATGCCCTTTGCGTTTAAACCACAGTTTAATTTCTTCTTCATCTTCTCCTAAAATATCGTCGAAGATGACCAGATGGGCTTGGCTGGAGTCAAACACGATCCCGTCGCCTTCTACAAACACGATGGAATCGCCTTGACTTCTCGCAGGAGGCTGTATGACGAATGCAACTCTTTGCAACACCACACGATAATTTGAGCTGGACGTTCGATCAAATCATGTTTATATTCAATCAAACGTTTGACAAATTCATTTTTTTCCCGAAACACTGGGCCCAGCAATTAACATGTTAAACGGATGGCGAAGATACAAGGTCTCCCAACTGGCACGGTCTAAGATTTCGTCGATGACTTTGAAAGTGGCAGAAGAGGAAGCAGATATAGCAAAGGTAGACAGAGTGTAGGGAATGTCACTTTGGACACGAAGACAGACAAGACAAGATTTTTTATACTTTTTTGAGGACACATTTATTGCAAACTTTAATTGTGAACAACACAAAAGACAAGAATACATAAATGCCAAATTGCTAAGCACATGGATAAAATACACATCAAAACGATCAAAGTAGAATATAAACAAGTCACTGTACAACACTTGTTTTGACAATGGTGTGGTGTCCTAGGGATAGTTTGTAATGTTTTCAGAGTCTCTACAATTCGCACAGTCACAAAGAGGTCCTCCCGGAATGGCCTTTCCGGAATGTCGATGACAGTCCTGTCCTGAAGGGGGTGGTTCTCCTCGGTGTCGGGTTCCTCTTCTGGCACTGTGACTAATACAGATTTGAAAGTTACTTTTTCACTCAAAATATGACTTTATGATCACAAATCTTGGGTATAGTCAGCCATTTCTTTTGTCCAGGCCTCGAAGCCAAAACTTTTCCAGTCACGTACATCTGTCCAGTGAGGGTGTAAGTCACAAGCTACACACACATCGTCGTAAACATCTTCAGTGCCTAAAAGATGACGAATCTTTTGTTTCACGTAGAGGTTGAGAAGTATTGAGATGAAAGCGCAAGGCTTTTAACAGAATGAGTCTCTCGTGTACATTTAAAGGGACTACTTTCATGTGTTTTTATTTGGTGGTATGTACTGTTCGTAAATAGTTCACAAGGAATCGGCTGGTAAACGAAATCCCAAAAAGGGAGTCACTAAGACACACACCACACGTCGACCCCAATTCAATGGACAGTTCTCGTAATAGGTGTTGGTAATCCTCCACAGTCTGAATACTGCCATTGACTTCCTTCCACGGAATCTGTTGTATCACGAGTTATAAAGGTCGGGGTATGGTAGTCAGTTTTTATACCTCTTTTTGTTTGAAGCAATCAGTGTACGTTTGCAGAGAATTGATCGTACTCCGTCGGCGTATCCAGATAGTTTCGTCACTAGTTCACACGTCAAACATCGCACAGAATTTTCCTCTATAGGCAAAATTTGATCCCGTAAAAGATTTTGACAATCCTTTAACTCTTCCTCTGGAATTCGATGTATGGTCACATTGTAAGTAGTAGGACGAGTAGCAACCAAAGTCTTCTGTCCACGTCCAGTTCAACAATGTTTGACCAATAGAACGTTTTCTAATGAATCAGTCCTCCTATACCATTCAGGTATCAGTTGTACCAACATTGGTGAGGTAACGGATGTAATTGTCCATTGCGTTGAACTTGTATTTTGACCAACTCTCTGTAAATGCGTTCCCTCAACTCCACAAGCAAACCGCCAATGTTCCCTTGTAGGGTATCCATCCAGAGATTACTGAGGTCGTCCCACTAAAGGTAGGTAGTGACAGTGCGGAGATTATCGAGGATGTTCCAGATAAGCGGAATCTTTCTGTTCCCAATGGTGAAGTGACACACCGCAACTGAAGCACTTGGCTTTATTCCTTTCGCCCAAGTAGATAAATTCGGCTCTGGCTAATTCTTCGGGGGAAAGTCATCCCAGATATTTAGGACATTTTCCTTGGAAGGTTTGGAATCGACCTTCAAAGTCGCAGTATTCAGGCAAACGCACACGTAAATCGTATTCTTCTTTCAAAAGCTCATTTCGATGAGGACACGGCGAAATCCGCAGTAGTTTGCTCTGTTTTGGATGACATCCGTAGGGTGGTAGTCGCATGGTTTCACGTACAGGATACAATTGACCATGAAAACCAGTCAAGTGATAAGATGTACGATAGCGAGTTGCATCACTTTCGCATCCGTCAGGTTTGACACGCACAGTATCGATTTCCATGGTAAGTATTGTAGTAGTAGTAGTAGTAGTCATAGCAAAGTTCCCATGATGTGGTACTGAATCGTTGAGATCACTGCGTACGGCATCCCTGACATCGTAAGTCAAAGCATCGCACTCTACCTGAGAATCACCGAACTTGAATGATGTGGTCTTTTAAAAGGATTCATCTTTCTCGCTTGGTCTTTGTAGTTAAAATGAGCTATCGGTCTTGGACGTTTTCCCTTTTTATATGCTGACCAATATCAATGTGTCTGTACGGTAAAGTGAAGTGGTTGGGAAGTCTCACTCGCTATTGGTACACAATTTAATAGACGTTTTACAAAGGCCGACCGACGATTTGGTGTGTGGCTAAACGTATATTCTTGTGAGGTTGATAGGGAGTCACTTTAAAATCTTGATCCTCTCCTGACTGTAAGGCTTCTTTCAAGACCCAAAGTTCACCACTTGCCTGGTTCAATTATTGAGAGCCAATCCATTCACTTTGCACCCGGCATGCACTTCTCCTTGTGGGTTACGGTATTCGTAACCGTAATTTTTGGGACCGCCGCTAGCGTCGTCGGGGTGGTTGGCCGCCTTGGCTCCTAAACGGTCTCCTTCGACGTTTGGGTGTCGGAGACCAAGGCGATCGATATAGATGCAACTGTCTGTGTCAAAATACAGCACACTATCTCCTAACCGGTGTAGGACTTCGTACAACTTTAAGCGAGCACGGGTTGTCACGTAAGCCGCAATGATGACATTTCCAAATTAGTCGGCTTCTACAAAGTCCAGCTCGTCTTCGTAATTGACCAGGATCAAATCCAAACGAACGTCTACGTGTTTCGTGTGTTTAGATGTGTCGTGAATCATCTGGAAGTAGCGGGAAGGATCAGATAAATACTCCGTCTTGGGTAAACACGATCGTTGTGCCACAACCAATTTGACATCACTTTGGCAAACGATCGCCTTCCTTCGTTTTTCCCGATGTGGTCTAAAGTGATGCATTCCTGCTCCAAGTAGTTCTCTTTGAATTTCTCTTGGTCTTCGGGAGTGTGACACAAGGGATGATAGCCACCGGCTTCTTGTTTAAGTTTTGAAAAGGCATCCACGTAGTCTGCAAAAATGACTTTGCGAGTTTGGTCGCCCTTGTGGTATTTTTCTTTCTTGGGAAAGTGGTAAATTCCGTATTTTACTAACAATCGGTATCCCAGGTCCAGAGCTTTGAACAATTCCACGCTGACCCACGTTCCTCTCAAGGCGCGTTCTTCCTGCGTGTGCTGACAAGGTTGGTCTTGGTTGCACATTTCGGCACAGGTACGGTACAAGGGAAGCATCAGTTTTCCATGGAAATGGTGAGGTAAAACGTGATGGTATATGTCCGTGGGAGGCAAGTCTTTACATTGAACCAATCCTTCGTATTGTCGAATGTTGTCCAGGTCGATGTGTTGCGTCAGCAACTGCGGGTGCCCTGCGTAAAAGTAACAATATTTACACACGTAAGAATATAGCAAATATACGTCCAAGTTTTTTATTTCTTCTCCTTTCTCCTCGTTGACGTGGTACAGCAAACAGGTGGCATTCGTCCATGCTCCGTAGAAACTGCCCCGCGGATTCAGTGGGTCCACCCACTTGTAACCTTCCACGATGCGTTTAAACTCGGGATCGGTTTTCAAACGGTATATCGTACTCTTGTTCCCACATTTCCACCATTTTGTATCCTTGCTGTTCTAACTTCAGGAGACGCTGACAAGTGCCCTGGTACAAGTCTTATATGGTACGTTGTACAAATTGTCTTTTTGTGCCACATGGAGGGTAACAGATGGGATATCCGTGAAATAAGCACCCGTTAAACACCTAAACGATCTTGGGGTGTTCTAAGTCCGAGCCATCCACCGAATAAATTCCGATGGTATTTTCGCCTCCTCCTACGTTGCGGGCATGTTGAATCCATTTGTCTTCCTTGTCGCACAAGTATTGTAGCCAGAGTAAATCTTTGACCGAGTATTGACGTTTGACAAGGTTGGTCGCTTGAGGACTTAACACAAACACGGTGTTTTCGGGCATGAATCGTTGGCGGTACACTAAGGAACACGCTTTGGCAATGGTGCAGGCTTTTTTCAAAGGACCGATACCTCCTTGCTTCATGAACAGTTCGAAATTTTCCACAGCAACGCCGTAAAATGTCCCGTCGGAACGACAATTCTTTAACATTTATTCCTGAAAGTCGAAAGGGTCCGAGGTGTGAGAGTGGTACCAAGCGTAGAATGCTTCTCGTTGTTCGCTGTGGATGTTGTCTGGGTCTTAGTAGTCAGCATCAGACAAATGGGGCAAAATGGCCTGCTGATCGGCTTCGGTTGAAAAAGTGCGGAAATAGCCTTTGGCTATTTCTGTCTTTCCAAACGTTTTAGGCACTAGGCTCAAAGGAATGGCCAAGTAACTCATCGAATCGTTAAACTGCACTTGTCCCACTTGCATGGAAATGATTTTGGCTCCGTTAAAGTCACTTTCGGACGCTCGGTACTTTGTTCCGTATTTTATCTGAGAAGACATTGTCCATCGTATCCAGAGAAATTGTGAGCTATCACCTTGGCATGGCGATGACAATCACCGTAACGTTCGATGTCTTCTTGGCTCCACGTCTTGTTGATAAGATCTAAGACCCATTGGGCGAAATCACCAAGATGTTAGGTCCCCAAAAGATATGTTCACGTCCTCCAGGAATCTTGCTTCAGTGAGGGCAATGACTAAAGATCGGTTCTTGGAGGCACTTCTCGCACGCTCGAAGAGCCATACAGAAAGTAGGAATGTGAATACAAGTCTCTTGCATACATTCGAAATCGAAAAGATGAAATTGCCTTTAACTTTTTTTGTTTTTCATCTACTGGTCATCTTTCTCCTCCTCTTGTTGGCGTTAGTATTTATGAATGTAGCATTCGTGTTTCAAGTCCACGATCTGGTGACAAATGTGACGTGGTTTTTCTCCTGGACATAGGTGTGCCTTGGCACTATTGGTAGGTATGACGTGTCCACAAGAGGAACAACATTTCAGGAGTTGACCAGCACTTTTCTACTGCGAACCTTGCGTCTTGAGCTCTTGTTGGTAACTGGTAAAAATGTGCTGACAAGATGAGCAATGAACTCGTTGTTGTCCTTGGTCAAGACAGGGTTTAGAGGACAAACACCCTGGACATTTATATCGATAGTGCTCGATTGTTATACCAATAGTAACTATTCTCATAATACTAACTGTATCCCAGGAATCCGGTGATACTGGTAGTGGCATCGAATTGTTCATCGTGATGATAGACGTGAATGTATTTTCCGTCCTTGACAATTTTTGCCTCGAAACAACTGAGTTCAGCGCACTTTTTGAGGGTGTACTTTCAAGGTGCAGCGTGGAGCTAAGACGTCTTGCAATATTTGCATTTCAGGAGTGTCTTTAGACAGCACCGCTTGCTCTAACAGGAGTTCTCAACGATTTGGCGACAAATGTGACATCGTTTCTTTCCTAAACATACGTGTGACTTGGTGCAGTTGGTATGTATGCCTTGTTCACAAGTAGGGCACAATCTCAGGAGTTGACAAGTACTATCATGCTGTGAACCTTGCGTCTTCAGATGTTGCTGGTAACAGGCAGGGCTTACAAAAGTTCGCTAACAAGCAGGGCAATGCACTCGTTCTTGTCCTTCGTCAAGACAGGGTTTAGAGGCCAAACATCCCTCACGTTTCTATCCACAATGCTTGTCCTGCTCTCGATTGTTATAACCATAGTCATATTTCTCACAGTATTAACTGCATCCTAGGAATCAGTGATACTGGTAATGGCATCGAAATGTTCATCGTGATGACAGATGTTTTTCCGTCTCTAAAATGTTTGCCTCGAAACAACAGAAGTCCGCGCACTGCTTGAGGATGTACTTTCAACGTGCAGCATGGAGCCAAGACGTCTTGCAATTATTGCATTTCAGGAATGCCCCCGGGTGTTTCTTTGGATAGCCAGGCTTGCTGTTACAGGAGTTCTGCATCTCTTCGTTGTTTGTCTCGGTCCGATTGTCAAACAGTTTTCCAGGATCTTTCCCATTATACCCTGTCGTTCTTGGCGGCATACGTTCGTCCCACCACGATGGCTCGAGCTAAAAACATCTGGTCTTGAGGGTTGTTAATTTGAAAGATGCTATGTTTGATGTTACAAAGGTTGCCACCAATAACACCTTTCTGCATCCGATCCCTTTGGGAAGAGAAACGTGTGTCATGAACAGTGTCGCTTTTCCGCCGGGAATGTGAAACTTGTTATTGCATTGTTGCACGTGTTGAATCTTGTCGATGATTGTGGAAGGTGTTAATTCTGCCGGGCTGCCAAACTCGATCCAAACGGGTGACTTCAATTGTCGTGATGAATGGAAAGTCTCAAGAGATTGTCTTCTTTGACTTCACATTGCCGTTTCAATGTGGTTAACAAAGAATCCCCCAAATCGGTGATGAACCCCTCTGTATTCTCGAGTGGTACGTTGGCCTTTAAATCTTTAAACTTCGTCGTGTATGCGTAGGCCTTGCTTCAAATTTTCTAATGGAGCGTTTATCCGTCTCACGAATGTGGTAGTAGTTTACGGGGTTTACTGGTGATGGAGTTTGGTCTGGTGTAGACTCTCTGGGCCTAGATTCTGGCTCATTCATGTCATCTTCAAAATCACTGGCATAGATCTGAGCTAGGACTTCAGCTACTATGCTAAGCGATAGATCATGTTTCTGCCTCTTACTTTCTTCTCCTTTCTTCATGAAATGATGCGATCGTTTTATGCTGGCTGCAAATGTTAAATGACTGCAGCTGAAACGCCATGGTCCCTATATATGCATGTCTGTCCAGTGTATATATAAAGGGTCAGTGGCTTCCCTCTAAGTATTCATTTCACTGTCAAGCCTACCAGAAGGATGGAAGAGCCAACACAGATGGAACGTCTGATCAGAGCTTTGCAAGGTGTCATACGACGGTTTCCTTCAGACAAGCCGACGGACTACTCCTCACTCCTTTCGAGATAAAAGTCAAGATACTTGCGATATCTGTCAGAAAGGGCATTGGTCTACAAAGTATCCAGACCGTCAAAAAAGCAAGACAAGTGTCAAAAGAGACAAAAGTCAAAATACCTGTTACCACTGTCGAGAGAAAAGACATTGGTCTTCTGACTACCCTAAGAAACAACAGGAGCAGGAGGTAGAGAGGGGTTCCGAACAGGAAGAAGAAGCGGTACCGTCGGCAATGGAAAAAGCCAGATACGTCCAGAAAGAGAAGGAAAAAAAGAAAATGAGGACGAAGAGGAGGAAAAAAGGTGAAAGTGAAGAAATTAAATAAAATGAGAGAATGCAAAGACAGAGAAGAAGCTAATGAACCATTTTAAGTGTTGTGTTGTGACATTGAATTGTAACATTTGTACCAGAATATACCAGAAAGAAAACGTATGTGTCTCCTTGTTTTCATTTTTCAGAATAAGGACCTACACTTGTGCACTCACACACGTATATTATGGGGCAAAAAAGGGGATTTTGAGTTTTAATTAAATTTGGGAAAATGATTGCTATCTCTTTTGAGAGATGTGGGTGGCCCTGGAAAGGACCGTTGGGTGTGTTCGTTGTTTACAAAAACAAACTCAGGAACGGAAGCAATCAGCTTTAACTGCCTTATCCCTTTCCCACGACTAAGGCTTGCTTCTGGACCTGCTCTTGTCGATGATTGCGTAGAAATCACTAGGGTTGGTATCTCAGGCGTAGTAACAGGGTTATGTTGTTTGGCTCGGGAAGGTCTTTTTCTCTTTGGCCGCAATAAAGAGGTCTGATACATTTGTTTCAGACTCCTTAACTCTGCCGACATGTCTAAGAGTACAGTCACTGTTTGACATGCACCGATCTCCTTTTCTCCTAGACTTTGTTTCTTCTCTGCTTCTTCTTCTTCCTGTCGTTTCCTTCTTGCCTCTTCTTCTTCTCGCTATTGTTGTTGAAGGAGAAAAGATTGTTCTGCTTCTTTCTGCTTCTTTAAAACTTTCTCCAATTCTTCTTTCTATCTCTGTTTAAAATCCAAGACGTACGGTAAAGAAGGAGAAGATTGCGAAGGTGCTGGTACAGGAATAAATTCTTGTGAAGAAGAGAGAAAAATCGCTAAATCCCAATTAAAATCGGTCTCTTCTGGAAGTAGGATCAGCCACTTGCAACATTGTTGCCAGTGTCCACTATCGTGACGACAATTCCAATTGAGTCTAAACAGACCCATGTTCCATTCCAGTTTGAGGCTATAGAGCCTGGACCCTTATATAACATAGAAGTCTACGTGAGGCTATAAATCGTGAGGCTATAGTGACGGAACATCTTTTTGACTGGAATTACCATTGAGGCCCTATCACCCCCATTCACTACTATTATAACATCGAGCTCTAAATAAAACTCTCAAAACAATATTACATTTAATACACTAGCTATTCTTTGCATTATCGGTTGTGAAGAAGTCAAACTCACAACAAAAGATATTTTGAATATTCAGAAGTGTGAAATATAATTCATTGAAATTACATGGTAATTCAAGTGTTGAATAACGATTAAATTTCGTTATTTCAACACCCAAAACTAAACCAAAACTCCTCATGCTTCATAAAAAAATTTGATTTAAGTGATTAATTTTGATTGACTAATTTATTGCTTCTATTTCTGTTATCTTCTTCCGTTTTCTCATTCGCTCTCTTGTTCTTTCTTTCTTTATCTCTTTCTTTCTTTCTATCTTTCTTCAAGGCTTAGCTCATCGCCGGATATTGTACGGTGACTCTCCATAGTTCTTTGGTTACTTTTCTTGGCAAATAAAACTGATGGATTGTGTCTTGGTAAGGATCTCTTGTTAACGTTCTTATGCGAATAGAATGAATCAGCAACTATATTTTGTTCTTTATTTTTCTTCTTTACAACAGGATCCAGTGCAGGTGCCCGTAAAGTCATAAATCTGCTCTGAACAACATAATTGTATTCAAAAGAAGATTGCGATATACTTCCGATCGAATTCGTATCTAATAACTTCGAACGAATATATGGTTGTTTCGATTGACAGTCAGTCGCCAATTCATCATAATCATGCACATAATCATATCCATGAGCAGATTCTGATGAATTGTTTCAGTCGATGATAAACTGGAATCAAGCTGCAAGTTACATCTTGTATTACCGGATGATTTTGCAGAGCCTAACCGTCGTACTCACATATTTTGATCGTTAAGTTTGATTCTGGCCTGAAATTTATCTGTCTTTAATTCTATAAGCTCCTTTGAATTGTTTCTAGTTTCTTTCGTGATAAATGCATTGCTAGAAGTGGAAACGATCGTCTGAATTCCATTCCTGTATGTGAAGTTATGCATCGTGCTCATTCGTGCTGCAAATGAAAAATGTAAACCGTTGTGCAGAATCTCTTAGCGTCTACTATGTTTTGTGCATTTAATTTGCAATCTTTTCACAAGAATGTGAGCTAAAAAAAGCAATAGGATTAAGTTATTTTAATGAAACAGTATAAAAGCTGATTAACTGTGATGCTGTGGCCAACACTAAATCGGAACAAAATGTGGTCTAACACTTTTGTCAACTAATGACATATGTTTAAACCAGTCTGAAAGGTTGTTTAAAGAACATAAACGCCGAACAAGCATGGACTGTAACCAAGTGGCTGTCTTCTTTTTGATATGTATTATTTTGCCCAATTACCTCTACTTTGATTTGTTAATTTCTTTTTAAATTATTACTAATTGGATCGCGTAGTTTTAGTGAATTATTATCTTTTAGTTAATCTATTAATTTAATTTCATTATTATTAATTCTTGAAATAAAGATGTTGTCGATATAAATGAAATATTTTCATCCACACTTTAAAATTTTAAGACGATGGAAACTCTTTATCTTTGCAAACTAGGAAATGAAGATATTTACGTGACTATAAAATGCTTTATTTTCTAATTTAACAAACAGCTCGAAAGGAATTAACTCACTGATACCAAACAAACATTATTATGCAATCAGACCAAATGTGATTGATTTTCAACTTATAACAAAATGCATATTATGTGATTTATGATAAGGGACAATATCTCACTAAATACGTTTAAACGTTGACAAAACAATCTAATTTATGTACTACATATTCTGACGTAAAAGTATTCACATCAAATTGTGCAATGTAATTCCAATTTGAATGTATTGTTCAAAACATTTAAGTTTTTTAAATTACAAAGATTTTATGGAAAATGACAAAATATTCCTATTGGATTAACGTCAGTCATTGAGAATAGATTTTATGCTAAGGTCTGAATATTACAGTTTATAGTATTCTGCATGAGAATAGGTTTTCATTGGAATTTAACACTTCCTTAGGGCTCATACACGTTTGTTCAGTGTTATATTCCATTTCTTTTTGCTAACATTATAAGATAGATGTATTATTTAAAAAGCACATTTCACCTTTGTAATGTGAATCAGCTATCTTCTTTTACGAATGTATTCTGAAACAGAAAATGTGGTATACTCAACAAATAATATTACCTCTTCTTATTCAAAATTTCCAAATGGCAACGACAACCAGGCAAGCGACGAAAATCGTGATCCCTAGTGCAGAGATTATGAGCCATGTTCCCATCACTGGAAGGAAATAAACATGCGGTCAGAGTACAGTCTGGCTTAGACAGATTAAAGGAAAGAAATATAGAACAATCGCACATACGCATGCAAGCATATAGATGTAATGACTATGTGCATATAGATCGACACAGACAAATGTATAGGCAAAACTAAACAGGTATATACATATATACAAACATATAGGCATACAAATATATACATCAATATGTGACTTGATTGTTCAATTGATTCGATGGTTAATTGATCATATGAAAATCATTCCTTACATCAAAAAATACACAGCCTAATTTATTAAGGTGATTTAACTTATATATTTAACTCTAGTTATATCCATTGTTACCGTTAGTGCCATTGGACAATGATCTAATTAGAAAATTAAACAACTCACAATTAACAAATAAGCAACATTTTTGGAGGTAGTACATGTATGTGTGCGATATAGCATTGAAACTGTACGCTACATATTTATACCTTTTGGTAGAGGAATAACTCGTCCTTCATGAATTTCAAGCAAGGAACAAATTCTTTATTTAAAAGGTAATATCTATTTTATTTAAATAATTATTTTTTTTTATTTCATTGCATAGCTGGAAGAAGGGAAGTAATTTCTCTCAGTAGTTTACATTCCTCTTACACAACCTACCTTTTCCTTTATCTAAGTTCGGTGTCGTTAAGTATCTAGTCATGATGTTTTCTGTAGAAAATGAAACAAATCCATGGATTCCTATAAACTTTCAACACGGTTGTGTTTCTTCAACATCTATGCTACCCCATATAATAAAGGACCTTTGCCAAGGATTAGGAAATGTTTAAGCAAACGGAGAGAGAGAGACAAACAGAGAGAGACAGAGAGAGCTGACTGGCATCATATCTGTACCACAGTATACAGATTGAATTCATTCAAGGACACTTAATTATCAAAATATGAGTAGTGGATACATTTCTTTCCTGATGCTTTAGAATGAGTGGATACATACAGCATCATTTTCTTGAACTAGAAACAGCAATATTTTTTGGTGTCATTCTGATAACTATGGTAAATACTTTCAATTACATTAATAATCTTCTCTAAAGCAAAGGTTGTATTTGTTGCTTTGGAAACTAATATCACTATACATTTTATGTTAGACCGCAAATATCTGGAATTTCCAATAGTAAGCTTGACAATTAACTCAAGACGAATAGCATAATTAATTTATTTCACTGCACCGTCAACATATATCTAAAACATTGTGTCCAAGAAACTTAAGCTAATTTTAGACGCCATTTGAGTGATAAGTATGGGTGCCTTGAGTTGTAACAAACCAAACTCGCATCCCATACCGTGCATGAACAATTGTCTTTATATTATGTGATGTTTTTGCTTTGAATAAATAAGGCGAATTATGCTAGTACTGATGTTTTCTGTATAAATAATCACAAAAAAAGAATATAACAGTAAACCGCTAATATTAATTCACGAGATGATGAAAGAAATATGTTTTATTTCAATATGTTATACATATTGCTAGCGAAAGGTTTGATCATAAACCAAAACCAAACTTTGCTTGATCAGATAGAATAACCCCTATATTTCATGCAATGAAAATACTTCCTTTTACAAGCACTCGATCAAATATTCGTTATTCACTTGTTTCAAGTAAATAGGCTTCTCCCATTTTCTACTCAAACGTATCGCGTACAGAGATCATCTGTGTTTGGCACCAATATTTTGATACGTGTATCAACAGTCTCCTTGAAAACATTTGTTACAATTCAAGCACAACACTAATATCTAAATAGGATTCTATATAATGAGACAAAATGTACATCAACTGTTATGTAATCAAAACACCTTCAATGTCGAGAAATATAGAATACAAAAGGCGACCTTTGTCATCCCAATCGAAATATGAGCCTTTATGTAGCCATAGACTTTCTGGAATGGAGAATGAAAATTCTCCATTTCTGAACACACAGTTTTGAATATTTTTCTTTTCACCTAATACAACATGTATATATGTGCAGCTGTCGGTAGTCGCCTTATAAATTACGACAGGTTCGCTCAGTTTGGAAGTGAGACTATCAACTCTTAAGGACGAAGTGTTTTTCTCATAAAATATGAATGAAAGCGTTATTGGTACCTGAAGTTCTGGCACCAATAATATGCGACCTGCAAATATAAATTATTGCAATAGACGCATGGAATTGTGTCTGCGTATCATCGAAAATAACATCACATGGAAACAAATGATACAGCGTGATTTTATTTGCATACTGATGATGATATATTAAAAACATTTTAAAATACAAATTCATACAATCTAGACATAAATAAGTGGGGAGATTCTAGGTAGTCCCTATCACGTTAACATGTAAACCAGCCTGTGTGATTTCTGATACATTTCTATACACTAGTGAGCTTCGTGATTGAAGCTAATAGACGAACTATTCGGCGTAATACATACACATTTTCTCCTATTTGTTCTTTTTCCTGATTCTCTCCTGTGGCTCTATTGGAGTTCATTATTTGTATAGAACATCTCCAATATTTTATCAGGTATTAATAAAGAGTAGTTATTCCGACTTTGTGAAAAGAAAGTGATTATATATATATATATATATATATATATATATATATATATATATATATATATATATACTTAAAGGCTCATTGATAGCACGCCTCTATGCTCTTGGTGTAATGTTTCTTCTATAAATATACATATACTCTCCATTTAATATGACAAGAAGGTAGTAGGAATACTTACGAGCGACAAGAACACGTGTATTCCCTTTCACGTTGGAATTTTCTTTTACTGTATAATTTCCACTGTCATTAAAAATTATATTTCCAAGCAGAAAACTGAAGTGACCATTGTTATTTTCAACTCTGTCTATTCGGCCAGTATAATTACTTTTGATAGAAATTGTTCCATTTTGGCCGTTCACTGGGGTATAGAGAAACACGTTAGTGAAATGTTGATTACCGGTGTAACCAGAGAAGTTGATTTCCAAAAGCGTTTTTCCATCCGTTTTAGTAGTATCAATATAAACAGTTGCATTATTTCCCTGGACAAGTGCAATTGAATTCAAATCTGCAAGGATAAACGATCGTTCTTGTAAGACATACATTAAAACGTGATATTTACGTTAAATTTGTAATCTTAAGCAATATAGTCCTAAAGTAAGCAAGTTAGATATGTAGCTAGATATAGTACATTCTCACCTTCAAACGTTCTTTGTACATACATACATACATGCATAGATACATACATGCATACATACACGTAAGTACGTACGTGCGTGCGTCCGTTCGTCCCTGCAGGTATACGTGCGTACGTTCGTACGTACGTATATGCATACATACATACATACACATTCATACATACATGTGTCCTGGATATATGATTGATCTTCAAACATTAGTTAGTATCAATATTGCCTCGAAAAGGGGTTCTTTCTTTATGTACAAACGTGTAGGAACGATGAAGTCTGGAGACAAATTTCCTGTCAGAGTAAATGCATGCATTCTGTTTTTGAAACTTATTTGGGATATTTCATTCACTGAATTTGTCATCTCCATTTGGGCATATGGTTAATTGACGGACAGACAGAGAGAGACATTTAGTGGGCATTACATAATGTTGTGAATAAAATAAATATGTGTCAGTGTTTATATGAATTGTGGTTGTTATCATGCATTAGTCTACATTTTGAACTTTTGCGTTAACATATATTCCCATCAAAATAATATTAAAGTACTCTTTCAATTTTGCATTATTATTTATCTGGCCGTATCCATGGTGATATTTTAGAGTAAATTTTGGAATTGCTAGTTTACATTAATTAAAACTATTGACCTTGTTTTGTTTAAATATCAAAACATGTTTGATTTAATACCATGATGCTTCTTTCAATTATCATTTATTTTATGCCTACAATATTTCGACCAGCAATATAAGCTATTTCTTGCTCTCAGAATACTGTAAATATATATATATATATATATATATATATATATATATATATATATATATATATATATACAATATATATATATATAATATATATATATATATATTATCCAACATTCGAATGTTCTGCCAGAGCTATCATTTTAACTCACTTTTAGAATGATCTTTTCCACACAATATGAGGAAAAGCGATATCCTGGTCACAACATTCATGATTTAACAATAAAATAGCAGTGTGTTCTATGCAGGCATGACTCGCGATTGTCTAAGCAATCACACAAGCTCTTAGATAATGGGAAACATGTGTATGACAGAAAATAATTTGTACATTCTTCGTGACTGATACATCAACACATTTAGGTTATAATGTGTGGATCTTATCGTTTAGGAAATCTGTCTCAAAACCCATTATCCTCTCGTGGATATCAGAGAACCTGATAACGCTGAAAGAGTAAAACGTAATCGGAGCACTAATAATACTAATTGCAGACATCGTCATATGCATGAAGTTTAATAAATTAAGGAAGCGACATCATTGTTTTAGTGGATATGATATTTGGGTGTTTCTTAAGCAAGGACCAAAGTAGGAAAAATGTAGACGCTTAGATAAGGAGAAAACCAATGAATAGGATATGACTCAGCCCGGTATCCTAAACTTAAAGCTTCTTTACTCACTATCGGGCAAGTGAAACATATTGTGTACCGTATCCCCTCATATATGATTCATGGGAAGCAATCAATTTAAGTGTTTGTTCATACCAGGGGTATTTACGTACTTTCGATTGAACAGAGACATGCATTTCACAGTCAAAGAATATAATAAATAATAATAATGAGTACTTTGTGTAGCGCCTAATCTTTTAGAAACTCTAAGCGCTTTACAACATCTGACAACACTTAAAAGGCATATATAATGATATGATTACAAAAATAAAAACAAACACCACGAAATTAGAAAAGAGAAAACATTCTGTAAATATTTAAGGTAAGGAAACATTATTAGGTCTTTAAGTCTGTTCTTGCAGTTGAAATAGATAAGTTTTAAGAGCGCTCTTAAATGAGATCACTGTGTCTTTGTGTCTGTGTTCAGTGGGCAATTCGTTCCACGTTGCTAGGCCCTGGTATGCAAAACAACGTTGTCCATATGATTTAATTTTCATAGTGGGAATAAGGAGAGTATGAGTGTCAGAAGAAGAGCGTAATTATCTTTCTGGTGTGTACACATGGGTAAGGTCAGATAGGTATGTTGGACTGTACCCTGTCAGTGAAACGTAGCACAGAGAACAAATTTTGTGTTTAATTCTGGATTGAATGGATAGCCAGTGTAGGGTACAGAGCGGGGGGGGGGAGGCGTACTGTGATCGTGGCACTCTAAGGATGATCCGAGAAGCTGTGTTTTGAACTTTTTGAAGTTTCTGGAGTAGATATTGAGACGAACCAAACAGAATTGAGTTACAATAGTCCAGGCTTGAAAGTACTAAGGAACACACAAGTGTTTTAGTGGTATCAACTGAATGATACTTGCGAATGGAGCTGATGCATCTCAGCTCAAGATATGCGGCCTTGCATATCTTCATGACGTGTTGGTGCAATCTCTCATTATTTATTTCAATATATCTTAATGCATAATCAATTATGAGCGTGCTGGACGCGCTGCTTTTGAATAACTCAAATTCGTTCAAAGAAGTTCACGATTGTTTAAGTTATAAGGTTTTCTTTATCATTGCCGTATGCTTTCAGAAAGACGATTTCTGTGGAGATTCTCCTCTCCTATTATTACATGACCAGTACGGATCAACAGCTTATGGGTTTCAGTTTCGTTTCCTATTACAGTCTGTATCGTGAGTCACAAATAAGGAAATTCGAGGGTAGGACGATCTGTGAAATAGCTGCTGGCTATTGTGATAACGAAACATAATGTTACCTCATGGAGCATGAAACTTGCACACACAATATTTTATACTTTGCTGTTCCTCTCAAGAAGCCTATAAAGAAACGAAAGTGATGTTACGTCTTTGTGCCTAGACACGTATTACAAGAAATGACAATAAATGCATGCAACAATTCTTTATATTATATTAAACTTGAATAAATTAGTCTCCTTTATTAGCCGAAAATAATTGTTAAAAAACAGCATTAGAAATATGAATTGGCAGCGCCCAGACAACGGACAGTCCAAGTCCTAAAATATATAATTTATACGTTATAATCTTTCTCATAATTTGTCTATATACCACAATTAATGAAAATAATCCCTGTTAGCGCCACGCTGTATGTCACGACAGTCAGACTAAGTGGCACGACGAGTCAAACACCAGTTAAGACTAAGAACTTCTCATCTGGGAGAACGAAAACCTGACTTGATTTACACCAGTCGTGTACACAGAGTAGCTCAATGATCACGCTATGTCGATGGTTCCTCTTATTCCATCAATGGACATGAGATTATGGTTGTCATGTTTCCTATTCTTCAGAGGATCTCCAATAGGTGTGCCATCCGTGAGTACGAGTTATAAGTTGCTTGCAGTAAAAAAAATTATACCAACAATAAAAATAAACAATTATATAAATTATATTTGTTGGACAAAGGATTGTATCATAAAATGAAAACAATATCTGGGCTTGAAAGAAAACCCCGCCCCCAATAGAGCTCGTAATCGTGTGCGAATTAATGTGTGGAGATGTTTACTAAATTCATATATCCAAGCTATTAAAATCCGTGCCAAAAGTCAGTAGGTTGTGCTGAATGCTACCAATGAATCATATAATACAAATTATCGACACCTGTATGGACATTGGCGGATATAACAATAAACGAATGGGTCTACACCTTTCTGGGGGAGCTGAGAAAGATGTTGCTGTATGTCATGTCTACATGCATTATTTGCTATAGGTCAGTTCGCTTCCTTTTCTATCATTTTCGTTGATTGTCGTTCATCATTTCCTGTTTTGTCCGAAAAATGGGGCATGCTCAATTCATAACAATGATATTTAATGCTTGACGTTTTAGTATTTGAAATCGACCTATTTTGCAGTTTATTTCATTCCACATTTATTCCAGGATCGTGTCGTTTATTCCATTCACTCAGATGACGGAAGACTATTTGATTCATTTAATCATGATAACCAAAGCAATTTAAGCAAGGTGACTTTTCTGGAGGAGATTCACACCGATATTGATAAAAGCGATAGATAGATCAGTTTCTTTGAAGAAACATATCTCATTCTAACCAGCCTAGTTATCCATGGGCTTCTGTACTATTTCAACCAACCGACATGTGTGTCAAAGTCTTTTGAAAACTATCCCACCTGACTGAGCCAGGTCTTAATTCCGTCAGGAAAAGCAATCTGTGTAAGCATAGTGCTACATACTCAATTAGATTTTAATCTGTAGAGAAATGTCAACATAGGATGTCAAGTATGAGATATTATTACAATTGTGTCCACTTGTTACTCGGTCAGTCCACCGGGGAACACGTTATAAACACCGCGATTTTGAGATACTCGTCCCATAGAAGTGCCAGCCACTGATGTTCTCGCACCCTATACGAACTCGAGCTGTTGATCTTAACACATACGTGTTTTGTATCAGATTAATTCATCGTTCAATTACATTATAACTGAACATCTTCTTCACAAAATTTCTTTTTAAGTCTTCTCTAAAATGTAATCCCAACCAAAGTTCATCATGTTACTAAAAGATCAAAGGTATGGATCACAAAAACACTACAAACGTTGCACAAATCAACATGGTAGATGGTATGGACCGACACTGACAGTAAATTAAAACTGAAATTAAATTTGTATTGACATATTCTGTAATGGGCCGACTTTGTTATGAGTCGATTCCGGAATGGGCTTACACTGTCAGTCTTTTAAAATTAACTTTCTATATAAAAATATGTAATAGACCTCCTCCGGAATGGACCGAGATCTCCAGTAATCCAACACAGTTTGTTGCCAATGCTGGTAGAAAGACGCTGACCCTCTCCGTCTTAAATATCAGGTTCCACATCTTACATTGCAGCACTGTCGTCTTCGGTAATTGGTATGTGTCAAACGGATTTTTACTCAGTAATGTATTGAACCTTTAGAAGAGAGAGTGCTAACTAAAACAAAGTTGCTGTAACAAAATTGTGTTGGCGACTATATATCAACAAAATCAACAGATTATATACGGGATGTGGTCTTGCTACAATAGTTGTTGTTACCATAGCGAAACTACGTAAACTAATTCCTTGGAATACATCAGTAGTGTTACGTTCGTAGTCTTGTCTAAATTGTGTACAAGTAACGATCTTGTACCAAATTATTAACTCACCCACCATACGGATTTTCAGTAAGAAGAAACAGAAATATCTTCAGTTATCATTAGGTACAAGTTATTATGTTGAAGAGAAAATATATACTTAGTATTTTTGTTCAATATCTGCGTGTTATGTCTGTATCATTCGTATGAAATTCACATGATTGGAATAGAGACGAATGGTAATTGGAACAAATCAAAGCCTGGCACTTGCGACCTAATCAACTAAATGTTGGACACTGTATGTGTGTTTGTCTGTATATATTAATAGCTAATGTGAACGATATACTTTTATTTGATTAAACAAAAACTCGGATTTTTGTACGGAAACTATTACCGATGTATACTAATTGTTGATTATCATAAAGTGCAACGCAATTTCTGATTCGATGATGCTGTAAAGACAAAAGGGAAGGTTAGAGTTTCTAATATCGAAACAAGACATCCACGTCAGCCCAAGATCGCTTACACAGCTGATATCACCTTAATGGGCAAATGCAATAACAGTAGGCTAAATGATTTAGGTCAGTGTGATCCTTTCAGTCAAATTCAGTCTAAATCATATGAGTATTTTAAAAATAGTAGAAGCCATTAAAACCTTGTTCTAGCTTTACGACAGCTACCATATTTGATGAAAGTTTTATATTATCTTATAAAAAGTACAAAAAGCCTCAAATATTTGAATGACATCAATAAACATTTGTAAAATGTTAAGTATTTTAGGTGATGTGGTGTTTAAAATATGATTAAACTATTCACAGTGTAACGCTCCATGGGTTGTATCGCAAAGGACCAGAGTTCAATCTTCAATAGACTGAATAAACAATAAAGGGGAGAGAATATAGATTTCAGTATACAATAATGAAGTTATGCCAACACAGTGCTTGTCACAACACTATCGGCTTCTGATAATATAGAGCTCACATTATTTTTTTAATAATCCATACGTCAGAGTTCTAATTAATTTTTTAAATTAATTATATTGTATTATTTATACGCTCGACACGAGCTGATTGTATTAGACTGACAAGCTTTCTTACATCTCTCAATGTATAATTAATTTTAGTGTTAGTGTACTTGAGCAGTGTGCTGCGAAATAGCAGCGACGTTTTAAGGAATTACGACCATAATTTTAAGGTAATTAATTTCAATGGCAATCATGGAGAAGATCTATTTAACATTACACATAAATAATTTGATTAATCCTTTAGGAATTTTCAAGTACGAAATTTAATATTGGGTATGTGATAAAGAACATGATTTTTATAGGACTTTTTATGTAACGCCGAAAATATCTTCTACGTAGATATTCATATGTTGCAACTCTGACAGCTTTCTGTCACTGCGCTGTCTGCACTCGTATAAATAGACTCATGTTCACATCACATGACTTCAACCGGCCAAGTAACACTTGTCCGTCCCTGGGCTATAAATGGAGGTAGCCAAGTCAACTATTCGAACTTATTATTCAATGAATCATAATGTGGTTCGAAATAGACTCTTGAAAATTCATAAGATTTTACACATTAAAAGAAAATATAAAAGGTATGCATGATACAGAACTTAACAATAATAAACATTAACATTTGTCCTAACTTGCTGTTAAAACATAAGTCCGACCAAAATGTGACCTTCCGGCTGAGAACATTGACTCCATCATTATCCCGCGTCTCGCTATTTCTGTAACAAAGTTCCAACGGATGGTTGAAGTCACTAATTTATGGGTTATCGTAAAATTTCTGGCTTTGACATGCCATTGGTCAGAAAGTAACCTTATTCGTTTCCTAGTCTTTTTGTGAGGAATTTCGGCAAGACATTCACATGGTCCAGCTTGGAAATGAATAGGGCAAAAAAAACCCACTAACATGCGAACTTCTTTCCACAAATTATTGACCTCCAAGGGCATGCAGAGTCGATGATATCAGCTGAAAGCTTCGATGCCCATCAAGCGGCATGAAAATACAAGGTCTAAGTCAAGTTTTAATATTCATACTTGTTGCAAAGCGCAGAGTACACATCCATAGAAAACACAGAAGGCGATATAAACGATGTTGAGTGAAGGGTGGTACATACCTATAAGAATGGAAAAAGCAATTCCATACTTGCTAGTAGCACCAATTAAGTATAAAACAAAGTGATCAATGCTATAGTCACACAGAACATTTAGCATATAATCGCGAAACATTGAATTAACAATGCTTATACATGCGAAACTCCATTCGTAATACCATACATGTATTACAATAGCGTTAGTATTGCAGACATTTTTAATATTTTGTTTATTTTTGTTTTGTTTTTGACATTTAAGAAATTTATTTGAATATTTCGTCCTTCTCCTTTCGAAGACCAAGACTTCAATTGGTTCATTAGTACTGGCTTAAATGTACAGGCTTAAATGTATGCACGCTAACATCAATTAATTGTGCTTTTCAAACAGGACAACAGAACAACATGTTATGACATGACTATTTCCTCAACGTTTCATTTAATTTTGGCAGTCACAACCTATCTAAAATAATGTTCAGTATATGTCCATATTATTGTGAATGTTCGATTACATTTTAAGGAAACATGTACGTAGGACGAAAATACAAATCAAGACACATTTATTTTGATCTGTTTAGCAACTGCTCTTACTGATATCATACAATATGGATATTTATTAATTTAATGATTAATAGATTTTCATTCGTAGTCAGTACTTCCTTAGGCACCGTTAGTATGTCGTTCTTGCAATATTACAGGGCTGCTTTGTTAAATTCGACCGTGTCCTCGCCTGCAAATCTAGGATTCTCATTTCTAAATGCAAATAATAAGGGCAACAATTGCAGTATTATCATCACTTACAATACAGTTTCGTTGTCGAAACTTCTGCACCAGCATGATCATCATGACAGCGTCAGCAACAACGACAACTACTGCAGAGACCAGAAGACATTTTGCGTTGTATTTGAGGAAAACATGTATGCTGCTTTTAAAGATATATTACTTAAGATTGAACAAAGACATACAGATTGTAATACTACATATATACATACATATATACATAGATACATACATACATACGATTACGTTCATACATACATACATACATACATACATACATACCTACATACATATTCATGTACACAAAGAGAAGTACACAAATGCATTATGCAGATATATATGCACAAGAATAAATACGTATGTACATCCAGACAAACAATACATACATGTCTGACTGACGCATATATTGAGGAAGTGCAAGACATACTTCTTTCAAGCAACGCATATTTCAAACAGTAAGAGTTTCATGCAAGTGACAATCATAAATTGCCTGAATCGTCAATGAAATAACAAACAATACGTTGCATATACAAATGGAAGGTGTTATGAACATTCAGAATCTTCTGTTTGTTCGGCAGAAATACCACGTGCTATCGCAGGTGTCTCTTCAAGAAATGATACAATTTCAAAGAGACAGCAATGTTTCAAATATATTTCAATCACCAATAAATACTGATTTCTTGCTTGGTTCGAATAAAAGAAATACCTACAATCATTTTTGTTTGATTAACATTATTTTTACACTAATATGTACCACTAGCACTCCCTTTAAAACGTGCGTTATAGTTCAATTTTATGTACTAAAATGGGATATAAACAAGTATATATGAGTAGAAAATATGCGAGTTAATTTATCACAAGATAATTTTATCTGCAATGTCTACAATCTTATAATTGCAATGTAACATATTGCCATTCCAAGCTGGATACTTTTCATTGCGTAACCTCAACGGACTTGAAATGTGAACGAGAAGTTACAGAATCTCAATGTTGTTTTCTAATATCATGTATTACGACATGAACGTGTTATATAGGTCTTACTGTATCAGGTTTAGTTGAATATATTTTTAGTTTTATTTATGAATTAAATGTGACATGGTTTCCTCTTCTGACCTTCAACAACTTTGGTCAAATAAATTAACTCTTATATTGCACATACATCCAGAGACATATCTCTTGGTTTTCGTACGCTGACAGTCAGTCTGTACAAATGTACAAGAAGGAAAATAATATGCCTGATTTACAGTTATCACATTATCATATTAACTGTTATCACATATTTGTGTTTAAATTTGTATTTAAATCAACAGTTGGAACCTGAAAGAATGTTTATGAGTGGCACATTATGCAAAGTATCGTTGTTTTCTTCCGGGAGCAGTGGCTATTCCCTAGAAAATAATAAAAGTGCCAGTTAGAATTATATTGAGCAAAGCTACTTATTTGTTTGTAGAAACAAACTATTGCAGCCCTTCACAAACCAAAATATTGCATTAATCAAAAAAAATGTTCTTTGAGTTATACAAGGAATTACACAAATTACTTTACTGGCATTAAAGTTTATTCAGGACATTGACACGTGCCTAACAAAGTTAATTTTGTGCCAATTATTCTCGATCAGTGCTGACAATGATTTCCGGAGAGAGACATACTTATATACAAATGGACAATATGTGCGGATGAAAAAAGAAACAAAAGCACCAAACCATGATACCACATCAGCGGGAGTAGGAAACTAATTGGGAGGAAATGAAAATGAAACCAAATGGACTTTCTAGTAAACTATTGTATAAAATAATTATCGCACAGAGACACTTAAAGCAATGCTTTATGCGTGTCACATACATCAGTCGGTTGAAACTGCTCAAGAGAGGGAAGTGACAACTATCTACACCGAACAATGACTCTAAGACAAAAGGACACAGTGCAGAGTAAAGGATTTATATCTTTCACCAGAGCACAAATGATACTCAGGGGTAGGACGCATACTCATGTCTTAATTTGAAAGTGGCAATAAATTATCATGACTGTTACGAAGAACAAACAAGGCTAGAAGATTCATCTTAGATTTATTGATTGAAAACTTTCGTGTACTTTTGTTTATTTATTTTATTGACAGTTTTTGTTGCTTGGTTAATTTGTTTAAATTTATTCATCACATTTACATAGCAGGAAAACATAAAATCTTTTAATCTAATTAGTTGATTTTTTTGGCAATGAATTCTTAACTTATTAATGCCCCAATGACATCGCTCTATGATAACAATATTTTATAAACTGACTGGAGGATGCTCTTTGATACGGTCATTTTAAGTGTACAAGTGTGTGTTATTGTGTGCAGTTAAATTACCACTTCTTTGTCGGAGCTTTTATACAGGGAAAATCACCCAACCAGAGGTTATAGGACGCATTTGCTAACTTGGTTACCACAGGCAACAACTGGCCAGCGACCTGGTTTTGTCCTGTTACATTTACTGGTTCATCTAAAATCGCTATCTGATCCCCTCAATGGAGGAGTTGGACATACCTGGGCTACAATTATGACCTCTAATGCAGGGACAAGAAACCAGATTGCATCATTTTGAACGAAATAATGTGTACTGTTATTACGGATTGGACACCATGGATTGAATATACATACATACATACTGTTACGTATCGGCTCGTTTAAAGTAACACAAAGAAAAGAGTGACTACAACAAGCTTTGTCAATTTTAACAAAAATAATTTATTTCCCTAGAAAAAACGGTGAAAAGGTAAATATATGAAACAAGACTTATGATTTACGAAGAAGATCCAAAAATGTGTCCTAATATTGTGAAAACACATACGTCCTGTGACTAAACAGTTCTAAATTGACGTAGTCTGAATCTCAATTCCGTTCCAAGATGGCGGATGATGATGTCAGACGAAGGTTAAACACAAATGTCCAGAATTTTCACTGTGATTCACAATTTGTATTGTTCTGTTCCAATTTAGAAATAATTTCAGCAAATGTCTTTGTTCAAGGCCAGTTGTGTAGTTCTCCAGGGAAAATAATTATTATTTAGAAGGTAGACGAAATACAGGTATCACCAACAACAAAACACATGTTATTCTTCATACGTACGAACGAACAACTCTTTCCAGCACAGGAATACCTTCTCCTTCTTAAGGTATTAGAAACTCTGTAAGATGTTATGATGTGACTCTCAAAGATGTTAAAATATGACTCTAGACTAGCTCGCAGGTACCTGAGTATTTTAAAGCAAACTCAAACGTCATTGCATGTATACGCATGAAGAAATCGTGGAGATTTCGAAATATCACCAACTTAGTACAGAATGTCAACAAGTATTATTAGTAATGACCGTGGTCACAACCAATCATTTACATAGCTATTTCCGACTGTTTACTTAATATGACAAAACCGTCATGCAAAAATCGTGCTTACGCGAGTCACATCTACGTTTTAAATAAACACGATGTTTCTAACAAAATATCAGACCCTGCGAACATAATCATCATCATAATAATAATTATATTTAATGGTATAAAAATGAAATAAAAATGAAATAGAAAGAATTAGAAAGAATTCAAATTTTAACACACATGTAATTTAACTACAGGATCGTAACAATACATACATACAGACATACATTCATACGTACCGATACATATGTATATGTTAAGCAGCATTATAAAGTATATAAAAAATATTTCGTCCTGTTGGTACAGAAAAACATTAATGTGCTTATCGATGGAGCAATCAAGCACATTTTCCCATTAAATACAGAGTCCAAATTCTTGCCACTATTCCACTCGCTAATTTAAATGTTGTGACACATCTTATAATATACCGTATCTTCCTACGCAGAAGAATTAATTCAAATGTTCCTTCTCTGTTCATCTAATGCATTGGTGCTGTAGCCCATTGCCAATACCAAGCCATGTGTTCTTAATTCATCCTGTACATTTCATGTACAGAAAGACTGTGATACGAACACTTAGTAGTTTTGTCCACGTGTTTGTTAGGCAGAAATAGCTTCTATACATACAACAACAACCGTTATAAAATATGACAACCTTTCTGGGATAGAATGCAACAGGAAAGTACTTCAGCATCGTACAGTTTTCGCAGATGTCTACAGATCAAATTCATCAACCCACAAATTCTGATAACAAATACTTGCAAGTTCAGATATTTATGTATTTCGTTCCTGATGCGCTGAACAGCCAACTCTTCGATTGTATTGGAAGATAGTACACTGAGCTCTCTTAGGTTTTCCCTACATCCGTTTGCGCTGGAACACCATGGACGACGTCTTAATTTGTGATGTTTTGACTCAAATATTTACCACTAGCAATCCATTTGCAACTTAATTTTTAGCTCACTTTAGTATGTACTGAAATGGACTATTAGAGTCCTTCTATTTGCGTCCTTCTATGACTACAGAATTACTGCAAGAAACATTTATCTTGAATGTCAACAAAAATAGATTTCAAAGGAAATACTTTGTCATTACAAGCCAAAAAAATCGCTTTATTAACTACAATCATTCTCGTATGACCGAGTCAGCTTTAACTGAAAATATGTTTGTTGTATCAACAATTAATTGAAGTGCGATATGTTACACGTCTTGTGCACATGTCTGCGACCAATAAATATAAATAAATATATTTAAGATTGAATAATGTTCCTGAACTTATTGCTGCATTGGACCTGGATAGCTTTTTAAATAATGGATAATCCATCAAATGGCTGGGCAAGATTTCAACCACTCTAGTAAAGGCCATTGATAACTCCTTTAAAATTAAGAATAAAACTGAAAAGTAATATTACCTAGACCGTTTGCAGGTGGCAAATGACAAAGCAAATTACAGTTCAGATAGCATTGGATTTTCGTGTTAGGAAAGTCAGTGTTAATGTCAAGATCAGCACAAAGTAAGAAAAAGGTCATGAGTGAAATAATGCACTCATCCATCTAATTGATTAGCTTATAAGTATGCTTGGTACGGTGTTTCAGATATTTTGAATTGGACATCACGTATATGATAGTGTAAATCAAAATCTAATTTTATATGACATGAGCTGCACTGAAAGGTGAGACGCACACACCTTGCTCAGTGTTAATTATCGTGTTTGAACAAAAACAAAAAGCAATAAGGATTTAAGTGTTACATTTATTACATTGAAGATTACCAGCTTTATATACATTTTTATGTGTTTGTTTCTGTTATATAAATATATATTTCAATTGCAAAAATTGGAAGGATAATAGCTGACGGATGAAGTTTAGGTATATTTTGATTGGGTTTTCGTACCATTTGAATTAAACAAATCCTGACCAATAATGTCATTCCATGAGCACGTTTTGCCATAGCTCTAGTAACTGCGAATGCTGGATATAAACTAGGGATTTTTGCTTCAATAAGATCAACTGTTCGATCCATACAAGGCTTATCAGACATAAGTGAATTAACCACTATCGTATCTCCGGCTAGGTTTTTACCCAGTAACATATGAACATCCCCATTGGGCAAAGATGGCTTGGTTCAATGCAACAAGTTGATATACGCTGGTCGAGACATAATACATTTAAGGGTTTAATTCCTGTAGAAACAGCCATGTAAAGATTTGCAAACACAACTGTTTTTGTGTTTAATTTGTTTGTTTTGTCGATGTTTTGTATATGCCTTTGAAAAAGACTCATCAAGAGTCGAAAGCGCTCAGGCTAGTTAGATACTAGTTTTGCACTGTTCATTGTCAGTTTATTGCATTTATTTCAGTCAATCCCTGACACACGTGATCCCTTGCTGGATCCACTGTACTTGAAAGGACTGTTATTCGCCATATGATTTGTATTCTTTA
>JAECUM010015193.1:0-47737 GCA_016617855.1 Megalonaias nervosa | reverse complement strand
CAACATCAGTTTAAATGATTGACTGAAATTTGGAGCTGTTAGAATTGGTGCACTCTTAAGTATGGCCTTTAACTTATCAAAAGCCTCCTGACATTTTTCAGTCCAAAGAAACTTGTTTTTCTTGCTCAATAAATTTCTCAGGGGTTCAGCAATATTAGAAAAATTGGAACAAAATTTCCGATAGTATCCAGCCATACCTAAAAATCGTAGCAGTTGCTTTTTACTGAAGGCAATGGGAATTCAGAGATGGCATTGACCGTAGCATCTATAGGTTTAAATTTTCCTTGTCGTACAATGTGTCCTAGAAATGTTACACAAGCACGGCAGAACTCACTTTTGGATAAATTAATTGTCAAACTTGCATCAATGAGTCTGTCAAAGAATTTCCGAATTGAAATTGAGGATTTTGTGGTATGGGCAAGATAGCCCGAACTCTATCACCAGGCTGAAAACTACTTTCCTTTGAGTTTTTATCATACCTTAATTTCATTTTTGACTGAGTAGAGTGCAGATTCGCTCTTGCGACCTCACAATCCTTTGACAACTTATACTTAAAACTGAAAACATAATCCAGAAGATTAAGTTCAGTATCTTCATTAGAAAGAAGTTTCTCTTTCAACAATTTAAATGATCCACGCACAGTGTGTCCAAAAACTAGTTCAAAGGGACTGAATCCTAAGGATTCTTGAACTGACAGACTAACAGCAAACAATAGTAAAAGAATGCCTTCATCCCAATCCTTACCTGTATCAAAACAATATGATTGAATCATATTTTTCAAAGTCTGATGAAATCTTGGCTCTCAGGGTGATAGGCAGAAGATTTGAATTGTTGGATGCCTAATTCGTGCATAATTTGCTGGAAAATTCCAGACATAAATTTTGACTCTCGATTCGATTGGACAGATTTGGGAAGGCCAAATTAAGTTTAAAAAAATGTTTATCAAAGCTTTTACTGTTGTTTTAGTTTTAATATTCCTCAAAATACTTCGTCAAATGGAAGAATAGGTTGCAGATGAGTCTTAGGTATCACCTGATTGGTTTTCCTACAATTTGACAAGTATGACAAGATCTACCAGGTCAAACAGAACTGAATTGAATTTCTAAAAAAAATATCAGATCCAGTAGACAAAATTATCATTACAATAACGTGTAATGGAATAAAATAAAAGTACAGAATATTAAAACTAACAAACAAGTATTTAAATTACATAAACATAACAACATAAACAACCAAAATATGCTGGAAAGTCTAACAACAGCCGCGACCAGGGGCATACCTAAAACAGGAAGAGGATACAGCACAAAGGCAAAACCTTCAGTTCCTTGGTGGAACGACGAATGCAAACCAGCCATAAAGGTACAAGAAAGAGGTCTAAACAGATTCAAACATTCAGGACACTCCACGGATTTTCTCATATACAAATCCAAGGGAAAAAATGCAAAGCTCACTATTCGCACTCCGAAAGAAAATTCATGGCGAACTTACTGATCAAACGTAGATTTAAAATGCAATGCAGAACAGGTATGGAGCAAAATTAAGGCAATGAAAGGAAACACAAAAAATACCTTACCCAAAGTAACTGGAGCAAAAACAAACAAAGAAAATGCAGACCTACTTGCCAAACATTTTGCGGGAATGAGCAGTAATAGTAACCACACAACCCTATTTCACAACTACCGAAAAAAAAGTGAAAACAAAATATCCCCACCTTTTTCGGATTTGAAAAAGAGACATACCCCGCTAAACATAGACGTTAGCTTTCAAGAATGGAAAATGGCGCTAAAGGGGAAAAATCGACCTCTCCTCGAGAAGAAAATTTGGGTTGTGAAATTTACCAGAATATACCGGAAAATATGGAAATCGGAATTCTCGACCTTATCAACACTTCATGGAGAACCGGAACAATCCCCCAGAAACGGAACAAACTATTGTAATTCCATTTCCCAAAAAGGGCAAATATTCAACAGAAATAACATCATACAGGCCAATATCCCTCACAGAAACATTTGCAAAGTGATGGAAACTTTGACTAATAACAGGCTCAAACATCATCTAGAGAGCAATAACCTGATCTCCAAAAAAAAGATCTACCTTAGGTCAACTATTTAGACTAGAATCATGCATTAAATTAGCATTTAATGCTAAGAGAAAATGCGATCGCGACTTCATAGTGATTTTTCTTGACCTGAAAAAGCCTTTGATCTAGTGTGGACCAACGGTCTAATTGCGAAATTGAACCATTCAGTATAAATGGCCACATGCATTGGTGGATATCTAATTTCTTTAATGGACGCCAAATCAGGACAAGAATAAGGGACCAATACTCCGACACACATGTACTAGAGAACGGCTCTCCGCAGGGAAGTGTCTTAAGTCCCACCCTATTTCACATCATGATCAATGATCTAGAGCGCTCTGTCGACCTAACCAAACTAGTTCTATCTCAGTGTGCAGATGACAGCTGCATCTGGAGGGCGGAAAACCCATCCAGTAACAAAATGATCAAAAAAATTCAAACAAACCTAAATTAAATCGGCCGCTGGGCCGACAAGTGGGGATTCAAAGTTTCCGAAGGAAAGACAATAGGAGTAATGTTTTCACTCAAATCAAACACCACTAGAGATTACCCGATCCTTTATATCCAAGACGAACAAATAAAATTTGAAAAAATAGTGAAATTATTAGGTATATAATTCGGCTAACATCTCACTTGGAACTACCACATCACAGAACTTGTTAGAGCATGCAACCGAGATTTAAAGCTTCTCCAGAATATTAAAGGATTTGACTGGGGAGCCGACCAAGATAAGCTCTCGACACTATATAGATTATTAATTAGGTCTAAATTTGATTATGCGTGCCAAGTTTATGCGTCAGCCAGGCCAAATCTTCTAAACCAATTGGACATCGTCCAATCCAAGGCACTACTCATATGTACAGGAATGCACCAAAATACCCCCAAAGTAGAACTTCAGATACTCGCAGGAGTACCACCACTCACACTAAGGAGAGAAGAGCTAATACTTGGACACACAGCAAGAATCTCAATACATGAAGATTCGCACCCCACCAAATCAATTGTCAGAAGATGCAACACCCATTCATTCGCAAGTTGGTACCAAATCCAACAGGAGGAAAGAAGATCCACGAATTAAGGAAAGCTCTAGACATACAAAACCTACAAGCGGATCAAATTAAATTTATCTATCCAACTCCATGGACATACAAAACACCCAAAATCAGCCTACTAGCGATAGGATTAGGATCCAAACACGACCATCCGTTAGAAATAAGAGCAAGAATACTAACCGTCATTGATGTGTCCTATAAAGACTACATCAAAATCTTACTGACGGATCTAAAACCAATAATACCGACAGAACAGCAGCTGCTGTAGTTATATCAGAAGAGAGCACAGAATTTGGAGACAGACTCAGTGACAACTGCTCCATATATACAGCAGAATTTTGAGCCATGATGGAAGCACTCAAATGTTTTCAATCAAACAATATCCGCAAATCTATAATTAATAGTGATTCAATAAGCGTTTCAGGATCATTAGAAACCGAGACAATTTCTTGAAAGAGACCAATCTCCTCTTAAAGAACATGGAAAATAATAACCAAATTATGCAATTTATGTGGGTACCATCTCCCATTGACATATCTAGAAATAACAAAGTGGATCTAGCAGCAAAGCTCAAAATCAAACAAACTGAACAAAGTTGAAATATATAGTATCATCAGCAGAAAAATTATAGGAAAATGGCAATAAGAATGGGACAACAGCCCTAAAGGACGCACACTGGAATCTGTTCAAAAAACAGTGTGCAGGAGCGCACAAACGCCAAAGCTGGATTATAAACGCTATCAATAAACGATCAATATAATTAGATCTGGAAGAACCCTATAAGCCAGCAGTTTCGGAAAATACCTACCGACCAACAGCGATTGGATCCCTAATCGCCTTCACTGTCCAACCCCTGAGAATTGACAGCATGACTTTATAATGTGTGTCATAAATAGCAGACACATCGGGAAACATTTACAACCCTACAAAAAGTTTATAGGCTCTCCATCGACCTACCCAGACTTTTTGGCGCACACTAATCCCAACCTTAACTTGACATACAATAACATATTGTATTTCCTCAAGGTCATAGGTAAACAAGGAAAAATTTAATTGTAACCTTTTCGCCCTCTATTTATAACAGCTTTCCTTGTTTTAGAAAGACCCTATTAACCCCATCAATACCCATTACAAACCTATACCTCCATTGACAGGTTAACACAGGCAATGCAACTAGTAACAAATTCAACAAATTCGATGCAATACAATTAAATATCAGGAACTAAACATCATGATGATCAGGTCTTGCGAAACCACATATATAGCACTCCTACTTGTGATAGGCACGAGAACTTCAAGTCGCACAATGCTTGGTTACGTCGGAGCGCGTACTCAGACCCAACACTAGCTGGACTGGTTCTTCCAGTCATTATATGTCTGACTCATATCCCCACTGGAATCCTGAAACATACAGAATCTTAGATCAATATACAATATAATGCAACCAAAACCGCCCCAAGCATATGCAATCTATTCCAAAGCTACTATTCTCAAAAAATAGCAATGACAATAGAAACAGTCACCTCAAAATATAGATAAACACCTATCTTGGAGTACTAACAACTTCTAAAACACTTCTTCTATCCTTTACTCTCGTAAACTAGGATGAAGTGGCGAAAGAACCATACATTTATTATAACACTCCAACTGTTCATCAGAATGTATAATATGTAAGGTGGCTTAAATCCGAGCCATCAGGCCCAGCTGCACAATATGGCAAAGATTGATGCAAATATTAAACTAGCCAAATTACTGAGGAACCCAAATTAGAACTATAAGGTGGTCAAAAACCCAAGACCATCATGCCCCACTAATTAGATATAGGTCTTTATGGCCCCAACTAGATCAATAGGGTGACCAAACCTCAGTCATCAGGACCACCGCACAAAGCGGAACCATTTTAACCGTAATTTAATTGAAACCCAAATATTAACATTCTAACTAAATGATTCCAAAAATCAGATAAGCTATCCCACTTCATCCAAACTCATACTCGATATTCAACAGCACAGGAGTATCATTATTCCAAACAGCGACAAGACGACATCTTTAAATTGCGGAAACATCGGAACCAAAACGAACCAGGATGTTAATAAGCGGCTCCCTTGCCGTCACCATCCCTCCTGCCTTTCCTCATTCGGACATTCAAATCAATAAGTGTGCCATGCACACTATAAAGTGTGTTAAGGGGGTGAGACACCATACCGCCCCCCCCCCCGCGAATAATTAATAAACCCTCGTGTAATCACGGAACCGGGATGGCGCCATGAATGGGGTAATAATCCCCATAAAGCGTCTAATAGATGTAGACTTTACTACGATGAGCATGAGTGTTTCTATTCCCGCTCATCTTATGCCCCGTGGGACTCAAATGTCCCGAAATCTGACACAAATAAGTAGCACACTTTGTGTGCAGAAATGTTTGGGAGATGAGGCTGTCCTTCCTTCCCCCACGATTAATTAATTAATTAATTAGCCATTGCGTAATTTAAACCGTCGTACATGCACGATGTGCACAAACGACGTTAATCCAAAATTCATCATCATCATCATCAGCATCATCATCATAGTGATCAAGTCCCTAAGCAGCAGGCAGGGCGAACAGACATTTGTCTGAATCGTCATTTGTCTAAAACATAAGGTTCCTACAGAGGCTGAAAAATAAGGTCAATAACGCTAAACCGAACCTTCTAACTTTTATTATTACCGTATAGTTTGAAAAAAACGGATAATAAATCGTTTGGGTTAGCTCATTGTTGTTTTTTTATTTTTGACTTTTTGTTTTTTATGTTATAATGCGTTTAGTTTACTCGCGGGTCACTCAATTTTTGTCGTTCGCCCTGCCTGCTGCTGTAATTAACCAAAGATTTTATCCAGACCTATACGATATCTGGATCTTGGATCATGTAAATTTATTGTAATAAATCCAAACGGAACAGCTTGTGGTTTTGAAAAGAAGTTTTTAAATTTAATCATATCCATATCCCCTGAACACCAAGTATAATAAATATTTTGTAAGATATAATTATCTACTCCATTAAACACAACCAAAATATTGCAGTTATCTCTGATCACTTTAGGTATTTGTGTATATCGTTGTGTAACATAAATCACGTCTGTATTCTTGTGTCTACCTCGAGAAAATATTCTAGCTGGATTAGTCTGTTTATCCAACATAACGTCATCGTACACCACTAAATTATTAATAAATCCATCTAGGTCATCTACAGATGGGGCCTCATCAATATCGGTAATAAAGTCAACAACATCATTACCGTCTTCATTCAGCAATTTTGTATTTTCATTAAAATCTTTAAGTACTTCATAACAGTGTTGATCATCTACGGATGGTGCTACTAAATAGTTTACTCCATTTCAACCATCGCATTATTAAATTTAATAATAGTTGTGTTTTACCTGATCCAGATGGACCTATTATAATCATTCTTATCGAATTTGGTAATGCTGGGTGATGCTTCACTGGCTCCTGTTTTCGTGTCGCCGAAAAGTCAATTATATCCATATAATAAATAATATGGATCTATATTGTGTTCGGTGTAGAGCGTCTACACCTACTGCTGAATTAACTACAATAACAACGAAGAATAAACGACGTGCTCTGACAGGCAAATGTGTAAAATGTGGCACGAAGAAATGCAAATTTGTCAAAACAAAGACAGGTGGAGATATTGCCGCTTTATTAGGAAAATTACCAGGAACTCCATGGGCTAAATACCCCGGTGAGAAACATCTTCCTGGATATAATTATTGCGGTCCCGGAACTCGACTTGATATCCGACTTGATAATCAAGATCAGCCAAGAACAGGAGAGTATCCAATAAATAAGATTGATAAAGCGTGTCATGTTCATGACGTTGCGTATAAAAGTAAAGATTTACAACACCGACATCTCGCAGATGTAAAATTGATTCATGCATTAAATTCTATACCAAATAAATCTGTTAGAGAAAAACTCGCTAGTTTTCTAGTAAAATCTGCCATGAAAGGTAAAATAATGTTAGGGGCTGGTAATTAATTATATAAATATTATAATGGAATCCATTTATTATAGCCCAAGAGGATATTGGAGAGGTAGATCAGCTATTAGTAAATTATCTGAAGCAGCAAAAGTTTCACGTTCTGTTGCTGCAGCGTGGTTAGCACGACAGGTAATATGGCAAATTTATCTACCACCACCTAAAAAAATTCAATATGCACATTTTGATGTCAGCGTCCCTAATGAAGTTCATCAAGTAGATATTTTATTTTTACCACACGATACCATTAAAATTGGTATACGTCAATCACGCACGTACAAATACGCATTAACTGTCGTTGACGTTGCAAGTAGATATAAAGAAGCGGAACCGTTATCAACAAAGACAGCATCTGAAGTTGCATCTGCGTTTGAACGAATTTATCAGCGAGGACCTTTGCGATGGCTACAGTTATTACAGGTTGATCCTGGCAAAGAATTTCTCGGTGCAGTATTATCGTTGATGAAGAAACATAACGTTAAAATCAGACGAGGACATACTGAAATTCATCGTGATCAGGCAATTGTTGAACGATTTAATCGAACACTTGCTGAGCGGTTATTTGGATACCAATACGCAAAAGAAATATCTACTGACTTTAAGTCCGGTGAGAGATCTCGTGAATGGGTTGCGAGGTTACCAAGTGTGATAGCTGCATTAAATAATGAAATTACTCGTTCAACTTCCATGAAACCTTCTAATGCGATTACAAAAAAATATATACCCCGTAGCGATGACAGACAACAACCTCAACCAGTATTAGGTAATGTAACTGTAAGATATTTATATGAACCTGGCGAACTTGAAGGTGGTAAAAAAAGAGCAACTGATCCTATCTGGAGTGTGACTACACATACAATTTCTAGCGTGGTAAGATCTACTGGTAGACCTAAAATCTACAGACTTGATTCTACTGCCCCTCAACGTGGATTTGTACGTGAACAATTACAGGTAATTCCTAAAGACACAATTACCACCACATACAATTACATAACCAGAACCTCTACGTCGATTGCATTCAAGACAGGTCAGCATCACATTATTACGTGTATGACCAAGATCACTATTAATTCTGTCTACGGTAAATTGTCTTGGATTATTATTCGAATATTGCCATAACATATTACAGTTACAGCTTGCACAATGATTATTCTGTTGTTGTTTTAGTGTTATAATAAATTCAGTATCAATATCAAAGTCACGATTATTTTTTTTTCACATTGCTTATAACCAGATAGTTTTTTTCTTATTACGTCATTATTAACAGTTTGATTATTATTTTCTGTAAAATTCATAATAACCCTATGTAGTTGAGATATTCTTCTGACTCTAGAAACTGCGAGATAGACTAAATTTGACCATTCGATCCGATCATCTATAATCCAGATATTTGTATCAGAAATAGTTAACCCCTGTGACGAGTGAATAGTTATAGCATATCCTAACGTCCACGGTGATTTATTCATATTCAGCGCATTCTCAACAACATTAATATCGACTAAAATAATATCATTCAAGACAAGATTCTGTATTCCACCACCAGGAATTTCAACATCAATATTCTGTCGTCGAGTATCTGCTGGGCGATAACACAAAGGTACAGGTAGATCTGAAAACTTTTCTTTATGTAACAGAAATAATTTATCCTGTAGTTCATCACGAACTATCTTTCTACTTGCAACTATTAACTCAGCGGGATTCCATAAATTTAGAAAATCATTCATAGAAGTCTCTGGAATTACTCCGCGCATTATTTCACATTGTACTCTGTCTGGTTGTAGTCTGATTAATCTTTTAAATTCCTTCAGCGGTTCATCAATAGCTCTATGGTCGTCATTTATTTCTTCATAATAATCTACGTTATTCTTCAGCCATTCATGTGGAGACTGACCAATAAAAGGTGGTGGTTGACCATGATCACCACACATTATTACAGCAGTATTCTTTGTCAATAACCAATCAAGAAATGTTTTTAATATTTCTAACGACACCGTGCATATCTCGTCCCATATAATATATTTAGGTATATATTTCTCACCCATTCGTTCAGGAGTCCATGTGTCTCCACACCATCTAAAGAAACTATGATAAGTACATGATTTTACTCCTCGCTCTTTTATTTCTCTGGCGAGTTTATGTGTCGGTGTCAAAACAATTATATCTGAATTATTATTCATGAATAATTTAATCACACGCGTTGTTTTACCTGAACCACCGCATCCGTTAAGATAAACAGCTTTATGTCTAGCCACAGGATCATATACAGATGGTGCTGATGACTTTGATACTTGATTATTATTTTTGTAATATATTTCCTTAATTTCAACGTCGGCAGATTCAGAATAACTAAGTATATTTTCTTGTTTTATTCTCCATGATCCCCATTCACCATTACCAAGTAGCGGTTTTAATAAATTTGCATATTTTTTATTTATATAAAACGAATCCGTGGCGACTCTGACAGCATCACGAGAAAATCTATTTATCATAGACAATAGATTTATAGAAACATATGCCAACATAGATGATCTTAAATGAGTAAACTGCGGTGAGTCACCATCAAGATAACTCACAATTGTACCTAGTTTGGTTCCGTCTGACAAATAAGCATTACTCCGATTTATAAATGTGTTTTTTTCTGTTGTATCAGCTATTATAAAATCGAGTTCAGCATCGTCCATAATCAATCTTGTACAGTGTCTTTTATGATCATATGCTCCTCCTTGAGTAAATTTACCAATTATCTTTCTACCAAGATCTTTTGCAAGTTTCTCATCATGCTCGTCCCTGCATTTACGTATATTATTAGTAATTTTAATAATGTCATCTTCATTAAGATCAGGAAATTCTTTCCTGGCATCATCAATATTAAATCTATTTGGTTCTGGTAACCAAACTTGCTTCTGTGGACTATACGATATAATTGCCTCACTCACCTTCAATAATGTTAAAATTCCAACATCAAGCATATATCGCAATAGTACTATTGGAACCCAACATTTTTCTGAAAAATGTCTTCCAAACCAAGCATAAGTAATCGGATGGAGATTTTCTGCAAACTCAAATGATTCTACATGAGCAAATCCGGTTAAGTCAAAATCTGGTAAATGTCCGTTTATCGCAACCCTGGTCATCTCGTGTGATGGATGTCCGAATCTCTTAAAGTATTCAGAACATTCTCCGTATCCAAGAAAACTTCCGGGATAACATGCTACCATATCAACGGATATAACGTCATTATACTTATATTTAGTATTCCACAATCCCCCGTGTCCATATTCTACACAGCTTTTATGGATATCTTCAAGAAATTCCGATCGTGTTGGTTTCCATAAATTTTTCTCCTGAGCGAAATGAGCCGCTACAGATGGAACTGTAAAACAATTATTTAATAATTGTTTAACTTTGACATCGTCTGAAGTATATTTCAGCGCAAGATTTTCCATTTCTACATTAAGAGATTCTGTACGGTAAATATCACCATTAGGCCGTACAAACTGATCGTAATGATCATATTCTGAACTTTGAAATAACCAAACCGATACAGGGTCACTTTTACTGATATTTTTGATAAAATCAAATATATGTCCATCATAAAATTTAACCGTTCTATCTCGTGGAAATATTGTTACTGCTGAGGTCCACGCATGCGAATTATGATCAATAATATCTATTGGAGCTCCTCTTGATTCATATTTTGGTTTATATAAAATCTCTCCTGTTAACGTCTTTACCGTTATTGGAAATCTTAATTTCTTTTCTAGATCAGCAACATCTTTAATAGATGCTCCAGTATCTTTAACTGATTCTGCCCACGTATTTATTTTTTTACGTCGTAAATCTGTTAAACCATTACCACGTATCGCGTTTATGAAATGTTCTGTAACTCGTTCAGCTACACAGTTTATTCTTGACTCTGACAATCTCATCGGCTTAAGATTATTGACGTTAGGTTTATTATTAAGCGGATATATTGCATATACAACTGCAGTCACAGGGTACCCCCGTTCATAATAAGGCTTATCAATACCAGTCAGTATTCCGGGTTTAGATTTATTATTTAAGAGAACAATATTATTTCCTGACTGTATGCGTACTTGATCACGCTTATCACGAATAATCCAAGTATCTTCTTCTGTATTTACAATAAATTTTATTAAAATAAAATATTTTTGATCATCAAGGTGATTAATAATTACTTTTCCTCGTTTGTCATTCATTATATTAGTAACATTTCCAACTCTGAATGTTGACCATACATGAGCAGCACCATCGTCACGAAATTCCTTCTTGGCTTCACGGATACGTTCGGTTATATCCTCATTTGTTAAAGTTAGATCTTGCATCAATGTACTAAATTTATATTCTGATAGTCTGTCAAGGTCAAATCTAGCTCTTTTAGGTTCAATCATGGATAATTCCTCCATATAATTAAGACAAGTATTTAAATTAAAATTTTAGTATATATAATGCTTGAAACAAAGAACAAATGTGCTTGGCTCAAAATTGGATATACTTCTCCTTGTAATAAATCGTGCGTGAACAAATACTGCGGAAATCATGCACAAAGTATCAAAAATGGAAGTACAGGACCGATACCGTGTATTCAATGCGGTGTTGGAGTCAGAGGAAAAACTCAATTGTGTTTAAAATGTGGCGGAAAAAAATACAGGGAATTAAAACGATATTATGACAAAAAAAAATAATACATTGTCAGGTAAATCTCCTATAAAAACCGTAGAAGATTATCTGACAAGATTTCAAAACAATGATTTAGACAAATAATATTATTATATATAATGAATCAGACAAATCAGACTTATGATGAAATGATCGACAATGATATTATAAGAGAATTAAGAAAAGAAGCATTTCGTAATAAACACGAATTTGTAGCACATCCAATATATACAAATTATGAAGCATCGCGAGATGGTGTAATCAGACACTGCAGATTGAAAAAACCAGTCGGTAGTCTTGATAAATTTGGTTATTTTGTATTTCGTGCTGGAAATAAACATTATTTATCAAATAGATTCATATTCGAATGTTTTCATGGAGTAGTTGAAAATGGACTTGTAGTTGATCACATTGATGGAGATCTCAAAAATAATCGGTTATCTAACCTGCAAGCTATTACACCTAGTCAGAATGCTGCACGTGGAAATACTGGAAAATGTAGAGTATTTAAAAAGAGAGCTATTAAATCCATGAATATACAGACAGGACAAGAAATACCTTTTCCATCAATATATGCGGCTGCAAAACATTTTAGCATACATCCACAATCAGTACAATTTGTCGCAAATAAAACATACAAATCTGCATATTCAATAAAATATGATCAGCCGATAATATTTGAATATATCTAACTCTGTACTCTTGATAAATAAATTGTATATAGTTCGACTCTATATTTTGCCATGGGTACCTTCACCGTCGCTGCTCTCAGTGTCACTCTCAACTTTTGACAGAATCAAATAACATAATTTTTCTTAATTGCATTACACGATTATCCACAATCTTCTTTTTCTCGTATTCACGAGATAGTTCGGATCTGATATTTTCGATCGAACGTGCAAGAGGCGCAAATAGCTTTACCTGTTTTTCATTTACCACCGCCAAGGATTCTAACATAGACTGATAAATTGATTTTACGAATTTATAATTGGATGGTAATGTGTATTTATTGTCAATTTTTCTTTGTTTTAATATTTCATAATCACATAATATTTTTTCAGGATCAAGATTATCAGAGAGATTTATTCCGTTATGTTTTAATTTTTTAATAGCAGAAATAATATCATTAATGTTTTCTTGGTTCATTATATAATAATTATTTCTTTAAAATAAAAAATAATATCAGTCTCTGAATAATTATTTAAAAAAATGTAGTCCCCATAACCCTATGTGAACCCTAGGTTGCCATATGACATCCTAGCAGGATCAGAAGGTCAGGGGACTGTTTTTTGAGGACGGTACAAACACATAATTGTATGATTATGATTATATATACATATGATTATGATTATGGTTATGATTATATTTTTTGCAGACGGCACAAACATAAACTTATCCTAATGACATATGATTATATACAGATGCTTATGATTATATACAGATGCTTATGATTATATTTTTTGCAGACGACACAAACATAAACTTATCCTAATGACATATGATTATATGAACATGAATATATACAAATGGTGATGATTTTGATTTTTGCAGACAGTACAAACATAAACTTATCCTAATGACATATGATTGTATGAACATGAATATATACAAATGGTGATGATTTTGATTTTTGCAGACAGTACAAACATAAACTTAACAACAAACTTAACAATAAACTTAACAACAAACTTAACAATAAACTTAACTATGGACGGAATACAAGGGGGTGTTTATATCTACGTCCAACAGATTTTATACAACTCTCCCCATATCAAACCCCGGGGAGTGCAAAATTACACCCACCACGTGGTTACATGGTGGGAAAGTTGTATTATTTTTCTGTTGGGTTTCGTACCCCAATTATAAAAAGCATCCGTCGCCGAATGCAAGATAAAATATCTTTAGCATTTTTGGAGACTCGAACACACGAGAGTCTGCACAACTTCGATCTACGTCCAAACGCCTTACCACTTCGGCCATCGCTCTCTTATCAATAATACACTTAAATTTAAGTATATATAAAATATTTGCGCTGTCTCATAGAACTTGTATTACTAATAGAATGTAGAACTGTACTTCAATTTTTCAAAATTCATAAAATAATTGCACGTATGAGTTATAGTTCGTTAAGGTAACAGACAGACGGACTAATACGCTTTGTTCGATACACGTATATACAACTGGGTTTGTACAGGTAACGACGTAGTAGTAAGGGAAATAATCGTTTAATTTACTCCGCAGAGAGAGATAGCAGAGTTATCTCGCTTTATTATATATACAATTGCTTTAATCATAGGAATTGATTATTATTCATATATTTACTCATCAGATTATTAAAAATCAGTAAAAAAAATATATTATTTCAGAATCAGATTATTTTTTTGCCCCTGATTATTTAATCAGACGTTCTACGAGCGTATATACAAATTAATATTAAGTGACTCTTCTCGTAGATCCAGAATATTTCCTGCCTGGTCAGTAAGTTTGAAATTTATTCTTGACAATAATGGATTATGTACATGTAGATAAACTGGATTAATTGGCTCAGATACAATTAACCACCCGGGCGGATCTTTAGGACTGAATGTATATAGTATATACCCCTGTTGGGCCTGGTTAGACTTTGAAAGATCTACTTGATAACTGTCATCAATTACGTCACACACTAGATTGACCGCGATCGTAGATGTTATATTAACAATACCAGGTCAGATATGGCGACCTCCACCATGTGGATCATTATTATATTTAAGAATAGTTGGTGTGGGTATTAATTTTTTCCATGAATCACATATTCTTTTAAAATGTTCATCAATAAGATCATTAACCGACTTCTTTAGCTCCTCAGAGTTAAATCCCGGAATTACAAATGTTGGTAGCTGTTCTTATGTGATTCCATAATATTTAAGAAACACTGTTTTAAATAAACGTTTATAGCTTATTCGCTGAATAGGATCATCTTCATTAACTATATAAGTACTAAGAAATCTATCTACCGGTACGTTTAATGTTTTTTCTCTGTCAACGATAGCCTTATTTGTATATTCTAAGTCTGATGCAACCTGATTCAAATGTTGTATTGTTTCAATTATTTGATTTTTTAAGTCATCGTTGTAGGAAGCGCTGATGCTGGAAAATAAATTTCTTAGATCATTAAGTACACGTCCATGTTCAGATTTAATTGGTCTTGATTTTGAGTTAATTTCTTCAACATTAATTGTTGCTATTCTTGTTGTACCTTTACCCCAAACAAAATCTATAAAATGATTATACTGTGCATAACCACGATAAGCATCGGGAATCTCTATAAACGGATACGTTTTTCGATATTCTGGAAGTTTTATAAATTTTTCAACATATACGACGAAATCAGATAGTTGTGGTTCTGGTAGTCCTTGATAAACCGGTGGAACTTCAGGCCATCCTAATACTGATCTAATCGAACTTTGATAAATATCTACAGAATAATCAGGGGAATTTATTTCAATAACCGCAGATAGTGTCGGTTCGTGAACATTAATTGCTATTTTTGATTCTTTTCCTGTAATAGATTTAATTCTGCGTTGGAACTCATCATTAATCTGTTCTATTTGATAACTGCCCGTTGGAATAGCAACTACTTGCCAATCAGGAGTTCCATCAGGCTTATTCTTATTGGCGAATACTAATGAATTATTTGTCTGTAGTCCACCAAATGGTTTTGATCTAATATTTGGCCAGCTATAATAAACTCGCAATTGTGCTAATGCTATTTCTTTTGCAGGAATTGATGTTGGAAAATTGACACTAAACTCAGGATTGGTCGAACTTAACGATATCATAGTGGTTTTTGACGGAGTCGTATTAGTGACGATCTGCTGAAGTAACTCCCTGTCTGTCATTATTATTATCATTATTATTTAATTCGTTAAAATCATTAGCGATCACCTTAAAAGCGTCATCATAGGTTTTCATCATCATCGCGAATTCAGTATCGGATATTTCACCATCACTAACACACGAAGAAATGTACAAAGATAGTTTAGAGCATGCCTCTGCCACTGTATGTAATTTAATCATATAATCGTGCAATTTAGCATTTGTACAGGTATCTATCTTTTTGGCTATAATACCGAGAACACCAGCAATAGTCGTTGATGCTGAAACAATGATAGTTATAACAGTAGGTGCTGTCATCGTCAATGTTGATAATAATAATCCTGTTCCAGCAATAACAGCAGAAACCGAGTAAACAACTACATCGATGACAACTATACGCCTTTTGTATTTTTTTATTTTCGTGTTATAATAATCAATAAAATTATTTAGTTTAGTCAGACGCTCACATACTTGATTGCATCTGTAACGTTGAACGTTGATGCGAGACTGAGGTTGATTCATTATACTAACAACGTCATTTAATTAAGTTTCAGTTACGAATTCTAGGCACCACCAGTAACGTCTCGGAGGTATTTCCGTTGATATTAACGTAAAGATTTCTTTGATGTTCTTGGTTAGCATCACCAATAGAGGATTATGATATACATTCGGTGATAATGAAGTGGCAGCAGTAATTTCCGAACCGTATATAGATGACCTGTATAACCCAGTTACTTCTGCGGTATGTTCGAGTGTGTTATTTTGTGGTGTCCATGTTGATGATCCTGATGCTACTGTGTACACGACATTTTTAATTTGTCCGTGTGGAATTTTAATCAGATTAGTTTTTTGAACAATATTAGGTATTCCACTGACAATATCATTGAGTTTCATATTAACGTCGGAGAGTTTTATGTCAACGATTGGTGGATCACCAAAAAAATCTTTAATGGTTTTGTTTATATTTCTACGAAAATTTAAAAAAGTTTGTACGTGATTAGTAAAAGTACCATTGAGTGTGGTCATTTCATTATTGATTGTAGCTAGCGAAGTTGTTATAGGAATGTTGCTATCGTCTACATATTTCTTCGTCGCAGCATCAAAATCATATTCTGGTGTTCTAAGATTATTAATGCCGTTGTTATTCATGTTGAGAAATGCCCGCATTATACCGCCGTTGGCTAATACGTATTTAGATTCTTGATCGTCGACATATTTCTTTGTTGCGGCGTCTGTATCTGTGACTGGGTTTCCAAGGTCTATAATTTTATTTTGATTCATAATAATGCTACCCCTGTATGAATCACCAGCTTTCTTAATATAATCGCTGACTGACGTACCGGAATCTTGTATTTTACCCTGATCAGTAAAAGTAACTATATTATTAACAACAGCATTAGGAACTCGTATAAGTACATCTGGCAGTTGTATATTACTAGTTTTTAATCGTCCTTCCTTATCCTGAAAAACAACTACTTCATTTTGATCAACACTGGTTATGTTTAATAAATCATCAATCTCATTTCTGAGCTGATCGAGAGTTGCGTATTTAGATAAATCAGCTTGCTGCTGAGGTTTACTGCGAGAAGATCTTCCGTAAATGTCCACCATTATATTTACTAATGTCTGTTTAAATGTGACAACGTAGTATATTCAAGCACAACTTTGTGGGGTGGTTTTGTTGATTTTGATACAGCATCAAGTACGTTAAGTACTTCTCGACCACATATTGGTGGATCAGTTAATGTTTGTGTTGGTAACGTTGAATACCATATTGGAGTACTTTGATCGCCGCTAATATACTTTAAGAATTCTTTTGGTGGAGCTAGTCCATATGAATCAAAATAAATAATTCCACGTGGATCAATTGCATATCCAACCCAATGTGTAACTGGACCAGAGTTTTTGTCAAGATTAATAATACCTGTTTCAATATTATTTGGTTGTTTCGGTAATTGATCACGCATAAAAACTCCTCTAAAATTTTTTATTTTTAATTTTTAGCAGCATCTAGTAAATCAAAATTGGACATAAGAGATATTAGTAAACTGTCCCTGGTAATCTTAGGCCTTTTCCGTACCATGAATGTGGAGTCCCTGGTAATCTTAGACCCCTTCCCTTTTTTTTAATTCCCTTTCCTGTTGCTTTCTTTAATGCCATTCCAGCAGCGGTTCCAACAGCGCCTAATGCAGCTGCTTTTGCAACAGCTGGGGCTGCAGCGGCTATTAATGCTGGTAAGCAACAAGAAGTGGAAATATACCACCCGTCTTAATGATGTCTTTAATGGCATCCGCAGAAAGATTAAGTTTTATACCTTTATTTGATTTTTTGGCTTCATTGAAATGCCTGAGCTGACGTTCTGTAAGAGATAATTTATTTGAACCGCTCATCTGATCTTTCTTTAGCAATATTTTTAATCCACAGTTATTTTTTGATGCTGATTGTATCCTTTTAATCTGACCAGGAGTCAGACTAACATTAACGTGATTATACGACATTATAATATTCATAAACGATCTAATTACTTGTTTTCTACTGGAGCATCAACGACTCTCATTCGTCCACCAACACCTTCAAGTAACATTGATTTATCGCTGAGTATGACAGCAATTGCTCTGTAATTGGCAATAGCTCCTATTGTCACACGAGCTCGAAAGTGTATATCGACTACTGACTGTCTGGTTAAATCTAAATGTTCGAGCGAAAAGTAATAAATTGGATATAAAGTTGTAAAATCTAACTGTGATATTTGTAAACCAGTATCAATATTTTGATCACGTCCCATGAACGTCATCAGACGATGATATGCACGTGCTACATGATTTTGCTCGAAATTCAATAATATATCCTCAGATGGTTCTTGATGTCCATTTATTCTTAAAGAAACCTCGGAAACACCAAGATTGTCAAATATCATAATACTACGTAGTTGATTATCCACCCGTGCAGCATCTTGAAGCGCAATAAATATATGTCGTGGCGCAGAAACACCTTGCTGAGAACCTATTTGCCATGTAAATAAACCAATAATATTACTCTGGATAGCATCTGTGGTCATTGCTAACCACGATAATGCTGATTTACCACCTTGACTCATAAAAGCAAGTAACCAATCTTCTTCAGGTACTGTTGGAGTCATTACTGGCATCCATAATGAAAGCTTAGTAAGAATTACTCTACCAGCATCACCAGCGGGTCGTCATATTGCATCATTGTCAGTTGCTTTTCGTGCAAGTACAACTGTGTGCTTAGCTCCGAAAATGACTTTTCTGACATTTCTACAAAATCCAAAGATATGTGATAGTGGAATGGCACATGAAAATGCTCTTCTTCCACCACGCAACATTGCTCGACGTGACCTAAATCCTAAGTTAAAATCTTGATCTACATTAATAATCATACTTTGTACATCCGCATTGGTGTTTCTAGCAAAATTTCTTGGTCGTCCTATTTCATATTGTCGATACTCTGGAGAATCAGTTGTATCCTTTGCAAACATCATTGATGGACCAGTTGATCTTGAATAATCGTCGCTATATCGTGCTAGACCTAATATCGTTGTAGCAACATCAACGTCCTTCTGAATTGATTCAATATTTTTACCATCAATCATGTACGTTGCGCTATCAAATAACGCCATAATACCATTATTAACAAAACCGACACTAATATCGTCTCCATATGCTACTGGTGCTGCAGGATTAGCGATATTTAAAATTTCACCTTCTACTTCAATAAAAGCCTCAACGGGTAGGAAATACTTACTTGCATCCTGAACTTGTAGTTCAATTCGTCCACGCTGATCTGGAATTCGAGCGTCATAAGAATAATATTGATAATCACGCACAGACTCATCTTTAAGTACTGGTGCGTCCATGTCAAATGCTGGATCAGATATGCGCTTGAACATCTTTATTATATTTATTATCGTCTAAAACGAAAGACCACTTCCTGCTATCAGACTAGCGGTTATATTTTTTTCTTTTTCTGACATTGGTACATCAGCCAACTCTGCTAGTTTTTGATTAGCAACTTGATTTATTATTTTACTGACATTTGCAGGCATTACTTCAGTACTAGGTAATTTTACTGGTGGTTGAAGTTTTCGTCGTATTAATCGTGCTAGCCTATCTTTGATCGCTGAAAATGCTTTACCAGCGAGATTACCCATAGCACCAATACCTTTTTCACGAACAACATCAATAGCTTTAATTCCCAGTTGCTTTGCTATCGGTATTGCTTTTGGGGCTATCCTTTTAAATAGACCCTGAACAACATCACCTAGTCCATCTCCGTAGGTTGTTTTGTATACTGGTAATCGTGAGTTTATTACTCTGACCATGGTTGGTCCACGTTGAGTACTATGTACGATCATTTTATTATAGTAATTGTATTTAATTACGTACTCAGTCACTGTAGTAGTCATCGGCAATTTCGTTAATAAGAGACTGATAAACATCAACTTCCATGATACCGCCAGTAAATAATCGTCTACAGATATCGGCCGCCTCATTAATTATTTCTGGAGAATTATTACCAGCTCGTTTTCCTCCGATGAGGATTTCTAGTCGTTCAACATCGGCAAGGACGTTATTAGGACACGGAGTAACGAGACCACTTCCATGAGTAGTAAATCCACTTCCACTTACGTTGCCAGAAGAGGTGTCTGACGGCCAATATTCTTCTTCCTCCTCTTCCTTTTTGCTTGGTTTTGTTGTTTTGGAGATTGTATCAATTGCTGTGATAGTGGTGGTAATATTTGTGGCAATTGTTGTTGTGGTGGTGGTGATACTTGTTGTGGTAGTGGTGGTAGCACTGGTGATGGTGGTGATTTAAATCGTGGTTGTTTTTGTGGTCTTGGAGATTGTGGCAATTGTTTAGCTTTTTCTTTTATATATTTATGTACAGCCTTATCAAATTCATTAAAATCTTTAATATCTTCATTAGATCTAATTTCTGTAATACCAGTATATATGCGATATACATCCTTAATCCAACTGGCAGAGTTCATAGATTTAACATGTTCTGGTTTTACATATTTTTGTCTTTAATAATATCCAAACGCGGCAATATCAAGTAATCGGTCTCTGTCCTTGATAGCAGCAATACCTTCAGGTGTAAATTTATCTATTATCTTAGTTCTGGTTTTTGGTTGTCGTGGTTGTGGTTGAGCTCCAGGTTGAGCAGCTTGAATACGACCAGCAATATCAGCAGGTAATGTTTCAAGAGCTCGTTGTGTTGCCTCAGTTGCTGTAACAATTTTCTTTGTTGGTTCGACAATCGGTTTAAATAATTGTTTTGTATCCTCTTCAAATTCGACTTGAGATTCCTGACGTGATTGTAATTGTTGCTTGACTAAATCACGGACGGGTAAATATTTTCTAATTGCTTCTAGTCGCTCTCGAGCTAATCTAGCAGAGTGAGGTTCGCCTATAACAACCATTATTAATAATATTTATACTGGCTGTTTAATTTACAGCAGAAGGCAGGGCGAACGACAAAAATTGAGTGACCCGCGAGTAAACTAAACGCATTATAACATAAAAAACAAAAAGTCAAAAATAAAATAACAAAAATGAGCTAACCCAAACGATTTATTATCCGTTTTTTCAAACTATACGGTAATAATAAAAGTTAGAAGGTTCGGTTTAGCGTTATTGACCTTATTTTTCAGCCTCTGTAGGAACCTTATGTTTTAGACAAATGACGATTCAGACAAATGTCTGTTCGCCCTGCCTGCTGCTCCCTATCTAATCTAGTTGACGTAGCGGAACAATTGACGGAACTTTTTTGGTTTATAAACATTCCCGGTTCAGCAGTATGAAGAAACGCATAGTGCGGCAGTATGCAAAGACGATGAGGACTGCCGCAGAACATTCATTATTCCGTCATTTTCAGAGCTCTAGCCAAATGCCTCTTAATAGAGTGGTCCCGTTTTGGCTTTGAAACCTATTTCAATTACATGTAAACCAAATTCGATCTTTGGGTCACGTTCAGAAATTGAACTTACATTATCTAATATGGACGACAAATTTTATGAGTATCAAGATGAGCATATGTGTAGTTTAGTTGCCACTCATCTTATGTCCGTGGGGCTTAATTGTCCCGAAATCGGACACAATTGAATAACATACTATGTGTGCACAAACGCTTGCAGGGGTGTGGTTCTAATCCCCCCACACAATAAATTAAGTAGTTCACGCTGTAGACATTATTAAGAACTGGATCAAGGTCCGGTCATACATGTCATTTTGGTTAATAAGACTATAATCAAAGCTAATTAAGTCATCAAGTCGCGTGGAGTTCGAGATATAGAGCACGTCACAGAGATGGAGAGATCTAACACAGCAAAGCAAAGCGAGATACCATTTAGTTTGCCAGCCAATTCAGTGACTCAGTCGCCAGCATTACATGCTATTAGGGTCCTAGCAAAAGCTCATACGAAAAACTGGAGCCTGAGAGCTGGTGCAAAGAGTTGTTCTTGTTGTACGACTTAACGCCATTTTCCAGCACAAGATAGGCTATACATGGCAGCCTGTATAAATGGTGGAGGAGGAACCCGGGAGAACCCAGGACAGAACCACCAACCGACGAGAAGCTACTGGCAAGCTTCCTCAAATACCTACATTGGCCGAACCTGAGACTCGAACCCACGCAGACAGAGGTGAGATGGCAATGATCCGTAACGGTGAGCGCTTTGTGCTTTAGACCACTCGGCCACTAGGGGCCCCTTGATGCAAGGAGAACAACCTTATTATTAGTTTGATATGACATGATAGAGGAAGTATGTAGTGATGAAAATATCAAAAGTCTGGTTCATGGTTAGCTGCCAAGACGAGGATGAATAATAAGCGGAAAGAGATGAGAAAACAAGCACTTACAAGGGACAGAAACCTCTCCATGCCCTTTCTAGCAACTTTAGTCATTGAACATGGACCCACTAAAATTTATACCGTCGAATTGACTAGGACCTCCCCTGCAATCCCAGCCAACAAAACAATGGTAGATAAATGCCATTGACGGTGAGAATCAAACGGATATAAGCATTATATCGATCCTTAAAGAACAGAGGGCTAAAGCCGATGCCAAAGCAGACGCAGAAGCAGAAGCAGCTTCTAACAGTGAAATAGTGCAACAAGTAGAGCAAGAAGCCGTGGAAGAGCCAGAGGAGGCTGTCAAAAAAGGAAGAGGAGAGCTACCGGACAGACAACAGCTCTTGGACCTCGTTTAGTGCGAAAGCTAGATGACCCAAAAAGCGAACCAATTTCATCAGCCTGTGAAATACTTAGCCTGGTGGTCGCTAAAATCCCGAAAACCTAGACCGCAACAATGGCAGTTCGAGGTTCACATCCTCTGTCAATACTACAAAGACGCCTATGAAAGCCAGCCCCTGTTTAGTCTGGTCAAGTCTGGTACAGGAACCCGAACAGCTGACTGTACGACACGATTTAGACGCATTCCCGGATGAACAGTTTGACGGATCACGGAGTGTGGCGAAATTCAGAGAAGAAAAAGACCGCCGTAGACATTTAATCTGCCGCCAAAAAACAGCCCTTATTAGTGCTACTAGTCAAAATGCATCTTATTGTATTGCTTCCATTTTTTCTTGGAAACCCATTTCGACATTAACTATTCATTCAAATTCGATCCTTCAGTCACCGTTCCAAAATCAAACCATATCGCATCTAGCATGGCTGAACTAAATTCAATGGGTTAATAAGACAATTATCTTTTAATCTAACATTAGAAAACTGAATATACCCTTTGTACACTAAATTCAAAATTATTCATATAGGATAATTCTGAATCATATAGCGTGACTCTAATTATGAATGTAGCTTAAACAGCATTTGTAAGAGGGAATAGCCCAACTTAGTTAACTGGGCATAAGACAGTCCTTAGCACGTCTTAGAGTTTCAGGACCGTATTGGCTGACGTTAGGTGTCCCTTTCCGGGTCCTTTTCCTCCCTTTCATGCCCGGACATACACATATAAGTGTGTGGGCTGATTCCCACTTGTCAGGCAACCAAATGCCCAGAAGAGCATGTAAGCACAGAACTGGGACGACGTCATGTGTGTGATATTAAAACACTGGGCGTCCAATGTTTGACACCCATACCATGATGAGTGTGCGTGTGGTTTCGATTCTCACTCATCTTAAATTCTGACAATATTACTGGGGGCTTCATTTCACAAAAAATTAAGTAGCATATTTTGTATGCATAAACGAATATTGGAGCATGACTCGAATTCCCTCCGGTACAATAATTAATTAGCCCATGGTATGCGCATTACCCGGACGAATATGCCCAAATGGACGCAGGCGTCTAAAATCCAAGATCTCTCTGTCTGTCATTCGTACCATTCATCCGCAATCCGACAAGAGAACATGGGATAAGGAGAGAAAGGAAAAGGAAAATGAATGAGAGGAAACAACACGATTTTGAACGCCTGAATAAGAACTGGATCAAGGTCTATGACAAGTTTAGGAAGATGGGACATCCCGACTGGGTGTCGGAGGATGCAAATAAAAAAGTGAAGTTCCTAGACAAACGGAAGAAATGGTGGAAGAACTGGAGGTCAGGAAGAAAGCAGAAGAAAACTCCAACTGCCATTTTCAGGGCCACTCCCGTGCCTCGAAAAGATACACTTTCTCTCTTGCAAATAAATGTGTCTTTGTGTTGCGCGCGCGCGCGCGCGCGCGCGCGCGTGTGTGTGTGTGTGTGTGTGTGTGTGTGTGTGTGTGTGTGTGTGTGTGTGTGCGTGTGTGTGTGTGTGTTCCTGAATATGTTTGTTTTGAACTGAACGTTAAAAACCCTTTCCCATTCCCATTGACCTCATAAATCCTTCTGCTCCATAAGTCCTTCTGCCCCGTAAACACAATTGCTTGGACGTATTGCCCACAAGTATCATACTTTGCCACATAAACCCATTTGTCCCATCAGCCCATTACTATGTTAATCTTATGGGCACATTTAGCAGGATTTTCCATAGTGCGCCTATTGAGGTCAACTGCAACGCTGGTACTATGTCACCCTATTTGAGGTCAGCCGCTTGTAACACTGTTACCATTTGACCCTATTAACCCATTCCCACGTTAAACCGATGGAAAAAAATAACAGGATTTCTCGTACTACCCCCGATAGTCCCAAATTGCCTCCGATCGTCCCATACTACTACTCTTGTTCGTCTCAGTACCTAGTACAGAAACTTCATAAAGTTTATAACACGGCTGCTTGAATCATTTTTAGAGTATTAAGAATTTAGTACACCCCACCCACCACCCACCCCTGCTCTGTAACCTTCACTGGGTACCAGTTCGATCCAAAATCAAACACAAAATTTGTTCAAATACAGGTAAAAACCCGTTATAACGCGATGTTTGGGGTCCAAAGAATAACATCGCGATATAAGCGGGATCGCGTTAACAAATTTTTCGAAAAACTTCCCCATAGAAAATGTGCATTCAAATTTCAATTTCATCAGTTTTAACTAACCTCTTGATCATATATCGTTTGTTTTGTTCGTCGGGTTTCATCAGACATCAAATATACTCCAGTTTTGAATTGTATATATGCGAATACGGCGGAAACGGCTTTTCCGAGAGCATGTAGTTAGGATGTTAAAAAAGAGAGGTCACATTTAAATTAAAAAATGGGAGCCATGCTGCATCGCATTATAAGTAGAATCGCGCTTTAACCTGTATATCTCTCTGACCTCACCCATGTGAGCTTCTAAAGATTAGATGCTGTACTAAGTCCACGTTATTATTATTATTATTATTATTATTATTATTATTATTATTATTATTGTTGTTGTTATTATCATTATTATTATTATTATTATTTAAATGAATTTGACCAACCAACGCCAAAATCTGCAGTATTAGCAATATCACCTACCTTAGCCTCATTTAAAACTTCATGGCAGAAATTTTATTATTATGAAGTACAGCACATGTAATGTCTCATGCAGTATTGCAAACGTAGATGAGAGCTATGATTCAGCAAACCACTTAAATATGTACAAAATGATACGACACGAAACGAGACGTTAAGTTGACTCAGCAACAAAGAAATGGTTTCAAAGTTTTCTTTTATTTGGAGTGGGTGTTAATGTGGGGGTGGGGGTGGGGGTGTACTGATTAGAATTATACTCGTTGTCATAGAAATGAAGGTGAATTAAAGCAGAACACTGCAGTTGAATATCTGGAGGCAGAGAGAAATTGGGAGATTATCTTGATATTGAACTAAATGGTACAAGACAAAAAGTGAACAATATTATATGCGATTGAACGACATAAACAAAAGGCAAACATTGCTCCAAAATACGTTACATATTCTATGTTGGAAGAATCCGTTCAAATTTCTAGTATGAGTAGAGTAAATAAAATATTAACTCTATTGCTACTAAAAAAGGTGGAGGTAACTTCCGTAAGCCTCAGGGCTGGATGAAAGAAGCGACGAAATGGATGCCACCAAATGATAAACAGAAAATTGTACTGTTTTAACAGTGTATATGCAGGTGAAATCGTTTTTACTTTAAGAGAATCAAGTCTGTGCAATAAATAAATGAAACGGAACCTAACTATACATTAGCTAGCAATGTGTTTAACGTGCCACTAACATCGACCAACCATCGTAAAAATATGGAGATGACCACAACAGACATAAACGAATCAATTAATCACCAAGATTTACAAGAGGAAAATGTAGTAGGTTACAAAGAAAGAAATGAAGAACCTCCACGTGCAGTGAAACCATTGTACACTAGACAAGAGGAACTTGAAGCAAGAGGTTGAGTAAATACTGTAGATATTGTAGACTACAGCAAATATGGGATGTAAAATTGGACAGTAAAGAGTATGACACAAAGATAGAGCACAAGAATCGAGATAGCAACAAGGAAACAAACACAAACAGAAAAGCCCTATTACAAGAACTCTTCGACGTGTCACAGATCTAAAGCGTAACGTTAGAAACAATACTGAAAGACTAGATTCATAAAGCAGAGAATATGTCCCATTAGGTGTAAGATTGTTTGAAACGAGAAGCGTGACAATAGCCATCACACTTACATCTATAGGCATGATTGCAACAATTCTTTCTTTCTCTTTCTTCCAATTTGACACAAAGTTTCCTTCTTTACTTTCTAATCATGCCCCACATAATTCTCCCTCTGACCCATCTAATCCTGCTCTAAGTTCTCCTCCACCTACTCAAACTGAATCATTTCTTTTTACGAGAAGCCTAAAAACAAGAACAACAACAACAAGAGCCCTATCATCATTATCCAGATCACCAGCATCTTCTTCTTTATTATTTGACCGTTCCGGTGGCCTAAGTGGTTAGAGCGTCCGCCTCGGGTGCGGGATGATCCCCGGCCGAGTCATACCAAAGACTTATAAACATGGTACTAGCAGCTATCTCGCTTGGCGCTCAGCATTGAGATGTTAGTATTAGGGCTGGTCGGCCTGGTGTCAGGATAATGTGACTGGGTGGGACATGATGCGGCATGATGCCCAGTGCTAGACATCACTATGAACTGCAGCGCTGCCGACATCGTAGTGATATGACTAAAATATTGTTAAAGCTACGTTAAAAATCCATATCACACACACACACACACACACACACACACACACACACACACATCTTTATTATCTTGATCATTTTAAAGCAAAGTTATAAAAATGTCAAAATGGAGAATTGCACAAAAATCATAGGAATGTCAACGTTTCTAAATTAATTAGAAGCATGCAGTACTACAGTATATAGGTTAGAAGGAAAAGGAGTTTAAAGTCTTTTTAAAGATCGACAAAATAAAAACGGAGGTAAAAATGTAAATTCCGATAATAAAAGTCTATGGTCGAAATGTACTTAGATAAACCGTACTCCCTCAAAAAGTCCATACTTTTCTGTGCTGTTACATTGTCATACAGTTCATTTATTGAGTTCATATTAAATAACGTCTGCTTCACAATGTTGGTGTCGACACAAGCAATAAGAATGAGTAAACAATTACACATACTATCTTTACTCGATTGTAAGTTGAGTCCATCTGCAAACTACACAGACCTAGATCTGCTGGTCGTATAATGCGCCGGCAGCTCTATATCTGTGCAGTTTATTAGGAGTAATCAGTAGAAAAATTAGCATAGATCCTGATCTGCAAGCGCATTATGTTACGACAGATCAGGATCTGTGTTGTTTCAGTCGTCCTTTACGCGAGTATAGATGGTACTAAAAAGCCTAACTACAGTGAAATATCAACAATGACAAGAATTAACAAGAACTTCGCAATATACCGAAGTGCTCATTCAATATTTAGGATCGTTGTCATAATTTAAACATTTCATTTTAACACAATGTCACTGAGCTCATTCATAAAAGTACCTTTTACTCATTGCTAAAGTTTAAGTTTTAGTTCTCCAACAGCCATAATTAACAATGGGGTTGCTCAGTCATGACGGCAAGATTATATTGTTCGGGTGGTTGTTGGAAACAAGATACATAAATAAAACATAACGTTTTAATTTGTAGGTGATCTTAACGAGTCTGAACAGTATATGTGTCACGTGATAAAGAAAAAATTCCTTTTATCCCTGCGGACTTTAGTTATTAGTTAATATTATCAGCGTTTATAAATCTTCATGCAAGTTGTGGAGACGTATCGTTAATATATGGAAAATGTATTACCAGTATTGTTTGCAGTTATAACTAACACTCTTAGGTGTGTCAAATATGCTCCAAGGTAAGTCAATTTATTTTTAAAACGGAGATATGGCTGTAAGAAATGCATCTTATATGCCCATGTAACAGATCATTTTGTCTTACCTTTTATATTGGTAGATAATCAAGTTATCATCATTATTTATAGATTTCTCTAGTTACTTTTATAAAGATAGTGTAATAGTATTCTTAGTACCCGAAAAAGAAACAAAAGTTTGCTTCAAAATCAATACAAAATCAACTTTTATTGCGTGGTTTCGTGTGAGCTAGTGTGTGTGTGTGTGTGTGTGTGTGTGTGTGTGTGTGTGTGTGTGTGTGTGTGTGAGAGAGAGAGACAGAGAGACAGAGAGAGACAGAGAGAGAGAGAGGAGTCGGATGTAGAGGAGTGTAATTGTTTCAAAATATAAGCCATTAGAATATTCTACCATTTTGAACATACCTGTGTCAGAGAAACTGATGATTTATATTAAGAATAGGTGCCCGAGTTAGAAAATAAAATCCCATTTTCAAATTAATCGGACGATAATGACTTAAAAATATATCAATATTTATATATCTTGTGACGTATGTTTCTATCTTTTAATGAAACACACAGGCTGGACTACTTAAACATGGACAGAAATTGCGCAAGATGATCTGGTAAAAACAAAGTGATATGTCCTCCAATGGCATCGGAAAATCAGACAAGAGAAGTTTATTTACTTATATTATTGGAATGAATGTTGTATCGTATCTAGTCGGTAAATATCACACACAGATGACTATTTTTTCTCCTCATGATTTATAATCCTACCCCAACCCCAACCTCCACCCCCGACCCCGACCATATCAGATATGTGCCTTTTCAAACCCTCAACACAGAAAATGCTATATATGGTCGTTATTGTGTTTGTTGTTTGATATCAAGCTGTGTTTATATCCTTTGTTTGAATTAGTGTTATCCATAGTAAATAAAATGAAATTGTGAGAATTTTACTTTCTTTTTCAGAGACTTGCCGTAAGTATACATTCATAATTAATTACAGTAGTATTTCTTCTTCTTCTTCTTCTTCTTCTTCTTCTTCTGATTATTATTATTATTATTATTATTATTATTATTATTATTATTATACACATTTTCTGCACTGCGTAATATCTGGGTAAATGCTAGAGTAAAATTAGTGAACAATGCTAGTTACATATCTTTAAGTTTTCTGAATTATTACTGTATGTAATGCTTTGTACCCTTCTATATACAAGAGTAAATTTAGGAACCATTCTGTATCACTGTCTCTAATATATATTGATTTACTTACGTATTGCATAGTACCTATCTACATACTAGATCCAAATTCGTAAATAATATCATTTTTCTATCTTTATCGTTTTACTGTGCTTACTACATAGATGATTTTCAACATCATCAAATTAGAATTTCAAGCAATAAACTTTGTTAAAATACATCTGATGCATTGTACTTAAGGAGATAATATTGTTTACTTGTAGTACGATCTACGAGAAACTAAAAGTGTAAAATAATTTATTTTCGGATTCAACTGATTGTTACTCCGCTGTAAATATTTTAGCAAGTAAACAAAAATAGGGAGATATGATTACAACTTTCCGAGAAAAAAGTAATTTTCTCATTTCATTGATTCTTAACTTTTCTCTAAATACTTTACCAATTGTTTATACTCTCGATCAATATTTCCATGCACTATTTCTTTTCAATAACAGAGAACTGTGGTAAGTGAATTTATATTTATTTCGAACAAATGCCAGTTGTTGCAGAGAGAGAGAGAGAGAGAGAGAGAGAGAGAGAGAGAGAGAGAGAGAGAGAGAGAAGTTTGTTTGCTAGGAATATGCAGTGCGATTGGATACTTTGAATGTTATAAACATGGATTGAGGTGGGGTGGTTTGGACGCTAATGCTAAAAATGTGAAGAGGGCTCAGCTGAAGGTTTTGGACCTCTAAACTGTCTCAGAGAGGTTTCGATACGAACAGACCAGTTGAAATTGGATATCACTTGTCAGTAAGGAGTGAACTGGCCATAACACCTAGAATTGTTAACTAATGGTATATAGGGTTGTTACATATGTATATTATGTCAATTTAATATATCCGTTACGTACATAGCCCCAGTTTACGCGGTAAAAAGACATTTCAATGTTTTCCCAGTTTATGCTTACCCCGTGACAGACACTGAAAAAGATATCAGAATGAAGCAACCCTTTTGTAAGCATTTCTTTGAACCTCTCGTTCTGAATGTCTGTATTTTCCTACCATAACGTCTTTGTGGAGTGCCTTCCATCCTTAGACACACAAAACCCCATGCCCTGGTACCATCAACGTAAAGCGCTTTTGAAGGCAGCTAACTTCTATAAAACTTAATACAGATACATCCTGATGCCAAGGATAGAGAGTCATTCAGGATAATGGAATCAAGGTTCTGAACTATTATAGTCATTGTGCACTGCAGATCGAACTATAAATTTAGAACCAAGACAATCGCAAGTTAGGGCAATATGGTAAGAAATTATAACTAAGCGGCAAGAATCGAGGTTTTGGTTTACAAACTCAGTCTGTGTTAAAGGCATTTAAATGAAATACATGTACAACATTTAAATTCTAGCTTTTTTCCGATCTAGAAAATAATTTGTGTTCATTTTGTTATTAATAATATGAACTAAACTTCCAATACCCTCTTCGTTTCCAACTGTTTAGCTATACGTAAGTATATTTAGATACCTACGCAAATGTTGGCAATCGAATGGATTTAAACGTATATAAAAATTTGTATAGTATGCACAATTCCACATGTCTGGAGGTAGTGCAAAAGCAAATTTGCATGTTTGTAAATTTGCACGGTGTGCAATATTCATCCTTCAAACGTATTGCATAATATACTCATGTATGTATATTGTAATTTAATCATTTAATTATTTTAACTATAAATTATGTTGTGATTAATTGTATAATGTGAGCTCGGTTTGGGCAATGTGTCTGTTTCTACACAGAACATCTGTCATACTAGCATTTTTAATGTATACATTTCTGCATACACGTTGTCTATCCTTATGCTTTGTGTCGATGTATGGTATATGACGGATATTTAGACACATGCGTGGATATATGGATGGGCGAACATATACTGGTATGTATGTATGCATATTTTGTACATTATTTTTATGAATAACATTTATAATGCATAAAATTATTCTACATGCCAAAACTTGGGCGATTTAGAGCCACAGGACAACTTTATGGCTTGACAAACAACAATTTTCTGTTAAAAATGAATTGGTCTGTTGCTTTATCAGTACTTTTAACACATTATTTGCTAGATAATGCAGAAATAAAGGAGCAAAATGCCTTTCCCGAGGATACACAGAGGCAGCCGGCCAAGGCTGGCCTGAGAGGGTATCGAATCCGCGACTCCTGGATTATGATTCGGATGCTCTAACAACTGTGATAATGTAGCTGACATAAAAATGAAATGGGAAACAAAAGGGAAGAGGGGGAGTTATTAAAATGTCCGGTCCTCTTCCACTGTCATTACGTTAAATCTGAAGAAACCTCGCATCAAGACGCAAAGACAAACTGATATCGCATCAAGACGAAAATTTATAATGATGTCAAACAGAGATCATGATGGTAAAAGTTGGACGACATAAAAAGGAACATCACACAGGGATGTCATACTAGGTTCCTTTCTTAATTTGGGATGAATATATGAACTACTTAGAAAGTTGTGGAGTAGGGAGCAGAGTTTTCATGATTTATTAGACGTATTCTGAGACAAGCAAGGGTTACAACTCCATCCAGTTTTGAAAATAAATGTTGAACATCGAAATTGAAATGGGTCTTATTGTATACTGGGCCTTATACACAAATAGCGTTCAATCCATGCATGTTAAAAGGAATATAATGCTGAAAATGCTGTTATATGACTCCTTCATACAACACAGTGAAACGTCATCAACAGTGGAAAACGAGAAAGTGCATTCTATCTCTATTCCACGTATGACGAAATATAAGAAAACAAACATCAAATTTATGCTATACTGCTACACGTTTCCATTCGTTTCGTACCTCCAAATTATTGTCATTGTATTTATGAGTTGGTGTGTATGTGTGTGTGTTTGTGGTCGGTGGGTGCGGTCTTAACTCTAGGACAAAAGAAAGACTACCTTTCAGAGCGACTGAAAGAAGGAGCTCAGGTCATGTTGGGTATATAAGTCTGTTAACCATAGTTTGTTTAGCTATTACCCTGTATGGTATATATCTATAGATAATAAAGGAATAAACTCTGTTTAAGAATCGCTAAATATCACTAAAATAAATGTCGCAAGTAGTTTATTGGCCTCCGTAATGGATGGTGTAGATGAATATGATGGTAATGACTTCGAAAGTAATGTTACCATTAAAGTAATGTTACCATTACATAACTGATTTCCATACGATGGTAATTATTTCGAAAGTAATGTTACCATTACATAACTGATTTCCATACGATGGTAATGATTTCGAAAGTAATGTTACCATTACATAACTGATTTCCATACGATGGTAATGATTTCGAAAGTAATGTTACCATTACATAACTGATTTCCATACGATGGTAATGATTTCGAAAGTAATGTTACCATTACATAACTGATTTCCATACGATGGTAATGATTTCGAAAGTAATGTTACCATTACATAACTGATTTCCATGCTGTGACTACAATTTCTGATCCATAAAAGAATGGATGTACCTAAATGCAACTACTTTGCATATTTTTCTACCAACTCTCCAACACCCATTCATCATTCTTCAATCTATCCACTACTCACTACCATCTCATCCAATCAGATTTTCCAACTTGTTGCGTCTATCACATACTGCCTTTGCACGTATTCTCTAATCACTCAGCTTGTTTGTACACTACCATTCAACAATGTCCCCTCGGTATACGAGTCAAACATGATGATAGATCCATGTGACAATTGTTCTTTTATCTGGTTTTAAAAGTTACTTGGCTAACTTATAGAGGAGGCTTTTCATTATGACGACGACAATTAGGGCTACAGTTACATCATTGTAATGGTGGTCGTGATAAGAGTAAAACGGGGAAAAGTTTCGTCTATTATGTTCCTCAGAAGAGGTCACACGTGACGTTCCTGAAACAGCTAAGAGCAAAGTAAGCAGAACAAATGTTAAGGATATAAAAATAAGGGAATGGGAGTGGGGTGGGTGGGAGGGATGACCACTGACACAGCTTTAATTTTTCTCCATTTTCATTTAAGCTGAGACATGTGATATTGGCGGCTCTAGCTCAGGCTCTAACAAGAAGGATGAAGAAAATGGTAACATTGTTGGAATCGTTCTTGGTGTAATATTTGGAATTCTTCTTATTGTCGGTGGGATAGTCACTTATATCTTTTACAAGAAGAGGAAACCGAATGTTGAAGATTATCAATTCAACAAAATAAAAGGTATAGTAAATACTTTTTAGCACAAATAAAGATAAATGAGTTGTATACTTTAGAGAAAAAGAGTTACGTCTATTACATATTATAAGTACAAAGAAGCGACTTCAAAATTTACTCGTGTATTTGTATGTTGTAGTAGGCCTTTTCAAACCGATTGTTGCTAGGAATGTCTGAACTTTTAATTTCTTGAAACTCTTTGCTTTTTTAACACTTAAAATGTAAACATTTCTAATCACGAATTCAGATAATAAATCTTGTAACGTATACAATTAGAAGGATGCATTGATTTCGAAATAAAACTTAAAATGTGTTCCCTGGAAAAGCTTCAAAGCTATGTTCCGTACTTATTGAACAATTAAGCATAAAACAACATCGAAGAAGAAGAAGAAGAAAAAGAAGATGATGGTGATGATGATGATGATCATTATTATTATTATTTATTAGTACGATTTGCAGTAATATCATACTCCCTAGATTCCTCCAGCGGTCGTTAAAAAGCTAAGACTTTAATGCCTTACGAAACTCCTCCTTAGTCACATCTTCAAAATACCGTATACCTACTCCAAGATTTTGTCTCTAATCTTGCTTTGTAGTATGTATTTAATGCAATCCATCGTAAATTAAAGTGTTAACTATTGCAGTTTGTTCCAATTTTAAAACTGCAAAGAAGCAGTAATAATGTTTGACCAAACACATGCATACTGACTTACGAATAATCACGTTGAAGAGACTTACGTCAGGTTTCATTTATTTCATTAGGTCCCATTAGAGAGGTCACCGTTGTATCTCTGGTAGGGATGGAACAGTTATCGTTTTCGGAGCAGGATGAAGATAAAGCCAAGTTGTCACTATCACCTATATTTGTGCAGTCTATGCCCAGAGCAGAAGCACCGTCCTCCACTGGATTTATTGAACCGGAACACAGAAGAACCAATTCTGTAACGCCTCCATTGCCGGAATTGCTAACAGCACGAACAGGGGTAGCACCATCAGCTACAGGCTACCTTACTGAAAACAGTTTGATCTATTCACTCAGAATGCCGAATGCATTGACTGGAAGACTGGGTTGATATTCTGGTTGTATAGCAATATTCAAGAGATTAAACATGAAACGTTTGTCGGGATGAAGAAAAAAATGTTACAACTTTTGCATGAGACTACTGACCTCGAATTCTGGAAGAATCTTCGATTCATTTTCTGAGTTGGTACAGATGTAGAATCCCAGAAGTTATACAAGTTGATACTCACATGTTGCAAATTAAACAAACTATGAGAAACTGGATAGTTCACAGAAATGGAGACAAATCTTCTCCTTCTGGCATTGCACCAGTTGTAGAAATAATTTAGTTAATTATGACTTTACTGGCAAATAAAATCTCCCCCATAGCTCATTGACATCTGTTTAATGTAGTAAGAAATATAATTTGAAAATTGTTTCAATCACACTAAATGTACGAACAATAATTAGAAAGGTGAAACTAATAAAACGAAAGGCAAGTTGTAAATATAAAATATTCAGTTAACTTTTCACAATAAGCAATCAGCTTTGACGTGTCTAATGTATCACTTATGATGGTCATGAAAGTTTTACAGGAGATGGATTTATATAATTGTCACGAGCTTGCTTCCTAAACCTGATTCTACTCACTGTGATTTTCTGAAAGATACAACACTAAATATTGTACCAAATAGTTATGACGTCAACATTGTCTGTCAGGAACTTGAAATGTTAGTAATACTCCAAACGTATTACGCTCCTCGCACGAAATACTTATATATTTTACATTGCTTTTGCAACGCGTTTTGTCGTAATACAAGTCATCTTAATTTTAGTATCACGTCTCCCACATTTCTTCCGCATCTTCGCGTTCGTTACGAAAAGCCACATACGAGAAAAATTGCAGAAAATGCTATATAAATTTAATATGAAACATTTCGAAGAACATGTTTTCTCCAAGTGGAAGTATAACATCAAAATTTTCAACATTGTGGTATTCGTATTGACCTACCAAAAGTAGATAACCAACTACAGTGTGTATGGACATCTAATATGTAATCATTTGAGCACTTTCCCTGGCGCTATATCCGGAAATGTATATCACCAAATTCCGAATGTGTTGACCGGGGCATTGCTTTAACAGATAATGTATCTAACAGAGAGAATAAACAAGACAAATGCGCGATAGTACATGAGTGTTTGACAACAACAACAAAAAAAAAATCAGAAGGAAAAGGAACGAGTTTGATATGCCGTAAGATTATGTCCAGGCTAAAACATTAATCAATTACTCGCCATTCACTCAGAGAAAGCAAATAAAGTTGTTAATTACGTATATTAATTAGCTTTTATATGTCAATCATATATAATTTAAGTGTGTACGAACTTTGAAAGATTTGACGATGTTCATTATAATGACTCAGAAGAAACATTACCATCACACAGTTTTTAAATTTGATTCTATCTCAAACCTGCCTCGCATACAATTTATTTATTTCAAGTTTTTGATACAATTCTGCATCCTGTATTTATGTTCTTAATGTTGTATTTATTTTTTATTTATTCGTATAGCTCATAAAGTGTTTAATGTCTCTGATCCACAGTACCATCACTGATTCAGATTTTGCATAGACGACTGATGCAGATTCTGATGCAAAATGCTCAGTGTTTTAAATTGTTGGTCTAATCTACTCTACGTAAACAGTAAGAGTCCAGATCATGGTTATATTAATTAGTATGGAGCTAAATGCTCTTGTTACGGATTTTTACTTTCATGCAGTCTTCAAATACTTTCCAATTTGTCTTGCTGAATTACTTTGCATTGAGTGAATATTCATTATATTATCATCAGCGTTTCAAATGAAACAGTCCAAATTACTTGAGTGCAACAAAGTGGTAGTTAGTCTGACATCGTCAATACAAGTGTCTATCATCAGTCGTATCGGTGGTTTTGTCATTGTTTTAAAAGGCACAGTGGGTATCGTCTGATAATTGCCTGCCTCAGAGGGAAGATAAGGGTGATAAATAGTTAGCACCATACCTGAATACATTCGCACTTGTAAGTGATATCTAATAGTACAATAAACTACGCCTGTTTCTAAAATAGAGGTAAAACTATTCAACAGGATAGATATAGGCAATTGCGGGGAAGACGATTCTGGTATATAAATGTTGCAAGGATTTAAATGTAAAATTATGGTTTAAAGATTGTACAAAATCGACGGGACTTGAAAAGAAAATGGTCAGCTCAGAAGTACACACTTTGAACAAAATTAATAAGTTTGTTTGATAATGTTCTTCTTCGAATCTAAAATAGTTGTGCTGGATTATTCAATTATTATTAAAATGTGTGCATTGTAATGTAGATATAAGCTTATCCTAAGCTGACATCACTTGTAAATAAAATTAAGTTCCAGCTTGCCATCATTCTTTTCGTTATTAATGGGTTGTTTTGTTCTTTTCTTCTGCATTAAGACGTTTTGAGTGCTAAAATATATTGACTGTGAAGTAGTCTAGATCTACATACGTAGATTTAAATTCGAATGATCGTAAAGAACTCTTTGAAACTCATGATGATGATTTATCTATCAGTGCTGTAGTACCCTCAGTCAAGGACTTTGTGTTACTTTAGCCGATGACGGCTGACAGATTTACAATGCAAAAAAACTAAAATTTGTTCATGTACAAGTTTTTGTAAAATATATTCGTAACGGTTTACAGCTCAAAGTAGCACCAATTTGTGCATCCACACATTTTTCTTACAAAGAGCTATAATTTTCATGACAGGTCACAATTAAACTCATCAGCATTCATTTCACAATAATAAATCAGAAAGAACAGTAGCACTCTCTGATAAGAAATTAACCTAGTTATTTATATTTAGATAGCCTCCTTTTGTTTATACGAACGCATCAGGAAAGGAAGCAGGGAAAAACTTATGTCGCGGTGGTATAAATGACAGAAAAGCTGCACAGTTTGAAGCAAGCGTGGGTACGTTCTTTCATTTTATATGTTGCAAACCACGGAATTTTAAGAGACTTACCACTTTTAAAATATATTTATTTATATATAGTTTAATAAATTCTACTAATATTTGCTATGAACTTCATACGTGCATCTCGTGTATTTAAAATTAGTTAACATAAATTACCTTTAGCTTCCATACAATAGAATGTATACTTGTTTCTGACTTTCATTGGCATGGAAAAGAGTAAAAATAATGTCTTAATTGCGTCTTTGGAAAGAAAGATTCTAATTTATTGCCCTTATTTAACTCTCGATAATGTATTTATTTGCTGGTGCGTTCGTATAAACAAAACGAGATTCTCTAGTAGCAGTATAATGGTCATTAGGCAACACCTTACATCACATTTGATATCACTGTTAATACTAGCCCAAGTGACTCCTTTAGTGGAGGTCTAAGGCAGGCCTTTAGTGGAAATGATTGTAGGTAGGGTGTGTCTTGCTACACCAACACTAGCCGGTGGGAGTCTTTTATGGATGGGTGTAGATGGCACACCAATTAGAGATAATCTGATAAACTCGATTATTTCTTCTTTGGTATATGTAAAAAGGCTACGTTTGTCTGGAATGTCTGTCACAAAGGTAGCCAAGTTATACAGGACACGCATAGACGAGGTAGGACGATTATGAGGTACGGTATGTTGTCTAACAACTGTTTAAAGAGATTTGACCACTCCACTATATCTACATGTCCCACGGATATGTACACCTCCATAACAATGGGAAGCCAGTAAGAATCAAGAGGTTTTAACCTTCAGATGGACTGGGGTTATCGTAGAGATCGTAACATAACAGTATAGGATGAGAGTATTTGACGTTTTGCAAGTATGGGTGCAGGTACCTTAATATTTTATTCTTCGACAAAGAGCGCAGAACAAGTGCCAGAAATAATGATGGATATTGTTAAGTTTGAACCTTTTGTAGATGTGCACAACAGTTAGTGAAGGGTCACGTCACGCTTATGGGATATTAGCCTTCATAAGTGGTGTGAAGTATAAGTTATTTGACAGCGCAGTGGAAGCGTCCTCTAGCAAACAAGGCCTTACCTTAAATTGCGAAAAGGTTGATGTCTACATAGAATCAATCGACACCTTCGAGAACTTATTTGCAAGGGACGTCAGCATGTACAATACGCGTTTGAGAATTAAAGACGTCAACAGATATGGCAGAACAGAAGGCCACTACCTTGTAAGATCTAAATGTTCCATCTCGCCTCCGTCCATAGTTACCTTGCGTGAACTTTTTTTTCTGCGCTTCGGAAGACGAATTTATGGAGCATGCAGATGGGTTGCAAGGCCAGTATGAAACGGACCAGCCTGAAGATGCCGTCAAGCAAATCAGCTAAGGCTCATAGGAAGTCGTAGAGCTCGCAATGGCCTTTAGATGGTCAAGCACGGTAGATTAATATATGATACGACTTAGGTTTTACCTGGACTAACACTTGAATTAGATTGCCGCAGCCCTCAGACCGACCTTGAGCTAAAAGCGCCTTTGTTTCAGCTTCGCTAATGGCCAGAGCGACATGGACCGCTATACCAGCCGTCGGTATCTCATTCTTGAGGGTAGAATAGCTGGTGCTACATGTTCGTATTTTGCATAGAGCTAGATTATTAAAGAAAAACTATTTTGCCAGAATATCTTCACTTGCTATACTGACTAAATAAAAAGACATTGTATATCTTAGGTAATGTTACAGTAACTTTATTTTCCCTTTAATTTGGTGCATGATTCATTGGTGCAAATTGGTTTATGGAGTATACAGATTGACCTTACTTCAGATGTGCGCCTATCAGTAAAGCTAATAGTTCCGCTAGGTCATTTTCACTTCATGGACTTCAAAGGTAAACTGTAAAACAAGATTCCATCACATCGTTGTTTACATTTTAAGTCTTTTATAATTCATTCATTTTACTTTCAGAAGCAGGTATAGTCTACTCAGGCAAAATTTGTTTTCCCTATTTTAATAACTGCTAAAGATTGTGTTCTTTAGACTAATTCATGCTGATGCTTGAAGCACATAGGAGTCATCATTTTCGTTAGCTGTGTGCATAACGTACAGGTATGGCAACATTGTCTCCACTGTGCATGTTTTAGAATGCAAACAACGTCACCTCACACATGTCATTCTCTCAGAAGTTCATAATACTTTCAGAGAGCCCCCATAATTATTCGTCTCGTCCAAAACGTGTGCGGACATATCCTTGGATAGCAAAACGTCTCACAAAGCTCGAGCGACTAAGTCTGCGATAGCGTTGAGCTTACTATCAGCCAGGATCAAACTCTGATTGTCTTTTTGAGTATTTACTCAGAGGTGCCGTACAATGAATTGTATTGCCAGAGAGTCCACACTTAAGTGATATGCCTTCTACGCGAATATCAAATGGGGCAGATGTCAGGGTGGCAAGCACCCCAAAACCTGCTATATTTGTGCATGTGGATACAGTGCTAGAAGCCTCCGCCATACTATTGACAAAACTGACAGCCAGCCAGCAGATACTATAAATATATAGGGCTTCGTTTCTTGATTTCAGCCTTGAGCTGGGCTTCTATTTCACCAATAGTATTCAGTAATCGCCGTTCATTTTCTACATCAAGCAGGTCAAAGTATGTCACTGGAACATCGTCGAGTTCTGTTAGCTGAAATCTAGCACCACTTTAATCCATGATAACAATTAAACAGAACACGCAGGTTTCTAAATATGATACCTCATTACGATAACATGCTTGATTCATTTCGAGCCCTGCGCGAACCTGATGGGATGATGGCACTATCGACATGGACCAGCTTGGGTGCACATGATTTGATCGTTCCTTGCACCACCAGGCTTACTGTTACCATCTCTCTCTAGGGAGGAACTACTGCACCAGAGGCCAACCGAACGATCGTTAAAAAGCTCAGATAAGCGATTGTTAACATGTTTAGGGTGAAGATGGAAGAAGAGAAAGTGGCGTCTTTGGACGATGCCGATATTTCGGCTACGTAGGTAGTGTCATACGCCGTTTTGCCTTTTCTGCTTCTATTATGCCTAATATTGGTCTCGGCCTCTATCCCCATGACGTATGCCTATTTTAGCAAGCAAGCCACATACTATGTTCAACTCGTTGATTATTAATAATGTTTTATTAGAATTTATTTTCTGTAAATCCGTTAAGCGGTTCCCTATCTGTCCTCGGAGTTGTCGGTGATGTTCCATTCCTAGCAACACAGGCTCGAATTCGGCCGCGTTAAGTATCCCATCCTCGATAGAAACCGAATACAATTTACTGACCTTGCTGAGAATGTTTCATGCCACTGCAAACAATTCTGAGTAGAGACGTATTTGTGAATGTAATCGTATTGAATTAATTTACTGGCACCACCAGGTATATAGTTTACTATCAATGTAGTCCCGACACTAATTCTGATGGGTACTCCTATGATGATTGTCGTGGTTGCGATTCCTGTCACACCAAGAGCAACAGTTGTTGCCGCGGTAAGGTTCCCTTAGTGATTTGCTCTTGTAGCTGCTGCTCCTCTTCGATTATTTAACAAGTCGATAACAATTGCTCGACTGGCACACTCTGTCAGAAGAAGCTAGTTTTTAACGATTTAATTGCACACATGCGGAACGGTTATTTGAACATCAATATGCAACGGAATTATTAATGAGATCTCGGAGTCCAGAGCAATCTCGGACCCAATATTCTAGCAATTTTGAGTGGTCACACAAATGGGTAACACGACTTCCAAGTGCCACTGGCCCAGGTATTGTCCGTCAATGTGGTTACGATTTCTGAACGGATTGATACTCCAAGACAACAAACACGCTAGTGATTGGGGACTGCAGCTATGTGGTTCAACCATGGAAGGTAAAGCCACCAATTTAAGCATTTGTGCGAGAGGAATTGCAAGTCGCTCCAGAGAAGACGGATCTGCCACCAAGATTTGTTTTGATGTGCAAGTGCATCACTTTGACATGCCGTAGGTTGATTCACAATAGCATAGTGGCCAAAGGCGTAAGTTGTGACACCGTCAAGGAGTATCATCGCTTGGTATCAAGCGTGGACAAACTCAATTAGGTACATCGATATAGATCCATGCAATGTTTCTGCCATGTGTGCAAATTCACGTCGGTCCCGATAATATTCCACTTAATGCCGTGGATCCTTTTTCACCATAACCAGCTGAACACCTTTTGCCCTTTTAATGTTCTTTGATCCAACCACGAGTGAATACATTGTACGTCGCAATCCAACATACGCTTTGATTGGTTTACCCGAACATTTGTCTCTGAACTTACCAACAACTTTTTTAATAGTATTACTAAACATCGGATGCTCTTTCAGATAATCGCTAGCAACAAACTGGTTCAGCTATATCCTATTACAAATCACTGGTATAGATATGCATTAGCAGCGAGTCAGTGTCGTTATACCATCTTGCCCCTATCCTGTTTAAACGGTTTGATCTTGACGTAATAAAACTCGTACTCCTACATCACATAAACTCAGTATGCAAAGAGTTTGAATAAGGATGATGTGGCAAAACGATTCTGATTATCATCGTCGTGTTCTCCATTAATGACACATAAACAAGACAAAAAAAATTTAAAAAATAATTTCCTTCACTTCAAATGTACGGCTATCGCCATGCTGACCTTCTTATATCACGACAGTTTATTATAAATTCATAATTTCATGTAGAAATCTATCTATCCGAGAAAGTTGTATCATCTACGAGAAAGTAGTCTTCCGGCTGGCAATGTCATATCTAGAACTGCTACTGCTCATGCCAAGATGTGCACATACCCTATCTACTAACTTATTTCTCACCGTTAACACTAATAGCCTCACTCCATGTGCTGCTGAAACATTGTTGCATAAGGGCTGATATTGCTATGCCATATGTAATAGATTGTGTATAACAGTTTATAACTTGTATCAGAGAGGAATCGATATATGCATCCCTGGCTGGTTTCAAAATCCTGGATATATTAACCTGGCATTGTTTTCTGATAGATACAGAAATAAAAAGGAACTTAAAATGTGGTAGCCCTGGAAAGCAATATAATTCTACCCTCCTCACATCTTACACACTTCCGTATAATATCGTTATCGTTGCGTTATTCTTCGTAGCTGAAACAGCTTTACTTTAGTGCCTCGTCTCTATTGATTATTTGACGGCAATCTCGACCAATTGTTCTTGTTTTTAAAACCTATCACGATAGGAAAAAGATATTACAGCTTACCCGAATTACATAATTATTTATATATGTGATGTTTACGCTACGTTATAACGCGCACGGACCTTCTAGTTCATCTCTGAAAGTAAAGAATCTAGAGAGTTATGCTTATATAGTTTCTTTTACATCTTCAAATTCGGAACCAATGACACGTACGTGATAAATCTCAGAAAACACCATCTATATTTAGTACTCTAGAGTTAGTAAAGAATAGCGTGTCTCCAAGTATTATTATACAACCAAATTTACACTATTATGTCACTGGTGTTATCCTACAAAGGTATGATAGCCAATTGCACAGTGTAAGGTACTTCATGAATGTAACGTTATTGAATTGCTTAAATTTTATTACAAGTCGGTCATTTTAACACCTCTTGTAGCAATATATCCAGAAACATATAACACCGAAATCTGATTGTGATTATTGAAAAGCACAACAATAATTTATTGCAAAGATAGCGACATTTAAAAACATAACGTATGCAATTTTTTAACAAAATACTTTTAGTACTCTATTCTTTTTAATTAAATACTTTCCTCTCAAATTATATATGTAAACAACTTAAAAGTGATTCCACTAGACCGATGCTCATGGGCAGTAAATAACTGTGTTGATCACAAACCGAGTTTTTACAAAAAGCTTACACACAATAAGATGACCAGGATGTGGGTGATATTCTCATCAAATTGGTAGAATTGTTATCTGCCTTGAACCTTCTATGATCGAAAGTCCATAAAACATATTTGCAAATATTATCTTAAAGTTTTGTCTTCAGTCATAGCCAAAAGTTAGCTGTGTAATATGTTGTTTGCAAAAATGACCCTTAAAATCTACAATCATAGACAAAAGTCAAACACACTATGTAGATATACACAATAACATATACAACACGTTAAGCTGTTAAGCATGTACTTTAATTACTTGAGTAAATAAATGATATTAAATGCACACGAATGAATACTGTAAGACTTTGACAATACCCAATACACTGGCTTTGAAGGTAACTTACTATCCTAGAATTTATAAACTCTCACTCCGTCCTCAAATACGATTAATTTATTTCAAGTTTAATACACTTTTATAAAAACATAGACTTTCCTGTTTCTTCTTAATTAAGTAATTATCTATTTCACTAATTCAGTCATATCGTAAACATTGACCTGCATGTTTCAAAGGGGATGACTGTGTGAGATAGTAGACAAATCATATTGCTCACTATTAAAGTGTTTTGTCTTTATTTACCTAGAAGATTAGAGTTCAGGATATGAGAATAATAACCAGTACCCATCAAAAGACTCTAGTTACGGGCTTTTACTTTCATACAATTGTCAAATATTCTCCAACGTGTTTCGAAAAACTTTACATTGAGTGAACATTTGTTATATTGTCGTCAGTTTTTCAAATGAAACAGTTAACGTTATTGCAATGCTGCAAAGTGGCAGTTTGCCTCATATAGCACATGAAAGTTTATCAGTACTGGCATCGGTGGTCGTGTCGCTGTTTTCAAAGGTTCAGTGGGCCTCTTCTGATTGCCTGCCTTAGGAGGAAATTTTAACTGATAAACTGTAAACACCTCACTTGAATACTTTCACGCTTGTCGGTCCCATTTGACATCTCTATAAATGATGACTTTTACTTAGTTATGTGCCAAACTATTCAACAGGATAGATGCAGCAACTGGCAGACTGTTATTGAAAACATTGTGGGAAAGTAAAATTAAACTGTGATATGAAAGTAATAGTACATCAAATGTACACTTACAACATTACAATTATGTTCCTTGAGTTCCTTTAATCTTGTCAAATACTTTTTGCAGTTGTTTATATTCATCAAAGAAGAAAAAAGATAAAATAGTAGGAGTTAAAGTTTGAAGAAGGCAGCTATTAAAATTCAGGAGAAATTACAATACAAAGATTAGGTTATGCTAGATAGTAGTTTTATTAATAGTTTGCTTCCAGCTCACTGCACAACTTTTGAGCTTGTCAAGCACCGGCGGCAAATTATTTCACTATTTCTTTGTTCACAATCAAAACTTTTATTATTACTCTCTCGTCATCTGCTTTAGTAACTGCTCACACTCAAATATTTTCCTAATATGCCAAAATACAAAGAGAAATAAAGATAACATAGAGAGCATCCACCTTTCTCCTATCCCCCTCTCCTGGGAACGTGATGTCCGCAGCCAAAATAATACGCATCCACCGATAGTACCTGCAAACATGCTATAGCTTTAGTCCATTAATTCTTGATTACATTCAATAATGATAAAGTTGCAATTATGCTAACAGAAAATCTAGTCCAATGACTCAGTGGAGTCTAATGTCAGGTATGACGAAAATATATCGCCTTTTGAGGCCTTTCAAGCAACGATGAACTCAGCCTGTCCATCTGGTTCAATTATGTTAGTGGAAGCAAAATGAGCTGACTATTAACGAAGAGGGAGATCTATCACACTAACTAAATGTTGCCACTGTAATCCGATGTCTTCGTGTACATAACTTTCAATCCTGTGGTTCATATTGCCTCTAATGCCTCTGGCCCTTATGGTCTTATATTTCAGTATGCTCCTCGTTTAGTATCTTGTTTTGCTCTTTTCAGAAGTCTACCTATGCTTCAAGTTGTTTGATTAAGATTAATATTTATCATCGGCTATTTCTTCTTTCCCCGAAATTTTTGCATCCATCATTCATCTTAAAAATTCGCCAAATCTCAACTTTCAGGTCCCCATTCCTAACGACTTCCAGCATAGAGTATTTTACAAACCGATCGAGTATATCAGGTGGGCAATAAGTGTATGCCAGTTCCAAGTTTTTGTATCTTTTGAACCATCTCGGGAAGTATTTAACTATATCTTTTGAAATGGCTTAGTAGTACTGTTAATCTTGGTCGGAAGGAGCGATGGAAGCTATTAAGTTACCATTGAACAATTAAAATTCGATTTGACCTGGTTGTATCTAATGTCCTGTCAAGACTTGGAAGGCATCAGTCTTTAAGGATGCCACCGAACAAAACTCCATTTGGAACTTGGGCCAATCGCTGATCATTGTATTGGTCATAATAGTCACGAAACCGTAGCTGAACGTCAGAAGTTTTGGATGGTATATCGCATTGGGCGACCATAAATGTTGCAAGGATGTTTTTGTTCATGCGATTCTTCCATAATAGAATCAAAGTAGAAAGCAAGAAAATTCTCATCATAATTCTAGTTCGAGCCTATAGTAGGAGTTGTTGTTGTTATGGGGTTTAACGCCATTTTTCAGCACAAGATAGGCTATAGTATAAATGGTGGAGTAAGAACCAGGCAAAACCCCAGAAACAACCACCGACCCACGAGACGCTACTGGTATACTTTCTCACGTACCCATGTTGGCCGAATCCGGGACTCGAATCCATGCAGACAGAGGTGAGATGGCAATGATCCGTAATGGTGAGCGCTTTAGACCACTCAGCCACTCGGGGCTATAGTAGAAGTCATAACGAACTGAACATCACATTTGATATCAATGATCTTGTTTCGCGTTGTAGGTTCCATTGACGGCAGAAGAAGATTGAAACGTGACTTGCATATCAGCATATCTTTCTTTTATTTTTATCGTTACGCTCTTTTCATGTGCCTTCTTCCAATATCCTCTAATTCTATCGGATATGTAACAAGACTAATGATTATATATATTTAAATTTTGTTTTAGGGTCTGACTTAATCTCACGTGGGAGTATATCGAATTGGTTCAATGGCATGGAAAAATGGCATTTGTAACAATGATATGAGTTTTATATTGTTAGATCATTCATTTAATTGTAGCAAAATGTTTGTTACCGTATTGTGCTGATTTATTGAAGGGGAAATGTTTCAATAAGCTTAACTAATATTTTTACATTGTTTGACCTCTCCAGCCTTTAACCATTGAAAACGTTATGTACTCTTTATTGTGTCAATCTGTGGAGACAGCCATCTCTGACATTTTGGGTCTAACTACCCCCAAGGAAGGAATTCATTGTTATTTCAGGGAGAAGTGGTAGTGATGTCGATATTGATCTATTACGTCACAGCAGCCAGGAGGTTGCTAAATCGCTAAATTAAACGATTGAATTTAGCACGCATTGGAGCTCCAGGACCAAATTAAATGGATAGGAGATCTAAATGTAATGCAACATGTAGGCACAGTGAAACTTTATTAAGAGCTGTAAGGTGCATGATATATGTATATGCCTTATAATGTGAAGAATTGTTAACTCATACCGTTGACAAAAATCAGCTGTTAACACTCAAAACAGCTCAGGGTCAAGAAACCCATTACTGTGATATTTTACAAGATTTAAAGAATGTGAACAGGAGCGACGAATTGCAGTCATGAAGAGCATTAAAAGTGTCGTTAGAACCAACGAAAGTAAAACAGAAGATCATTCTGACACTACATGAAATAAAGCAATTTAATCTGTATACTGTATGAAACACCTTTTATTACGTGTATATAAAAGGCGATATCACGTCTGTTAGGGAGAAGTATCTACTTCGGATATCTTCGTATGGCAGATAAGTTCACGTTACCATCATCTTTAATCAAGAGCATACTCCTTTTGCACTGTCCATTCTTGTT
>JAECUM010015192.1:0-15993 GCA_016617855.1 Megalonaias nervosa | reverse complement strand
CTCTAGTGCCTTGGATCTAAAAGACTTTTGGATTTTTAGATGTAGGCCTTTAATATGACTTCCAAGGAGTTTTGGATTAACGCGGGTTATGACATCGCATCAAGTACTTTGCTCTCCGGTTTAGTTTTAGTTGGAATTTGGTTATACCAAGATAACGATTAATAAGAATGGCTAAACGTTTGTCGTGCACATAAACTTAGACACGAATGTGTTGATTTCTATTTTGCACATTTATTAAGCAGCAAGTGAATTTGATCCTACTATGTCAAGTGGTGTTAAAGCTGATTGCATGTTATTAATGCACCTAAGTAAATTTAATATTTATTAATCGTTAGGAGTCAAAACAGGCTATCTCTAACAGAAATGTCTTAGCTGATTAAATTCTGAAAACGTTGAAAAGTAACTCCTTGCCTATTCAACGATGAAAATTGCGTTGCTTGGGTCCACCTAGGTTTAAAATACAATTTGGTAATTTTAAAATGATTTAAGTTGTAATTTTGTAACAAATAGTAGCTGGTGTTTGTGTGCACGAGTTAAGACGTCTACAGAAATTTCCTTTGTTTAAATTATACGAATTTAACAGGTCGAGATTTATGATAACACACAATCTCATATTTGAAAGATCACTACTTGGCACTTCAATGGAGTTTGATGTAATATAGACTGGACACTTATGTTTAGCTTTTTAAAGATACAGGACCTTGTCTATGAGATTCTCAAAAAGAGGTAACAACAGCAAAGGCACAACGTTTCTGAACCAGTCACTGTTGCCTTTCATTTTACTTTACCGTTGCATACTTATGATTGTATGTTACATATAGTCTGTAACTCGTCATGTACTTGTCCCTTTTCTTTCAAGAGGGAGATGGTCATTTGTTCTTCTTTCTATTGTCTCAAAGATATTTATTATTTTCATTGTACATGCGATGGACACATTTATCTCACTTCCCTCTATCGTTATATTAGACTACCTATCGTTCTTATAATGCACACGTGCAAAGGTAAGAAATATGGTATTATAATGAGTTTTGTACGCAAAATTGCCAAAATAACACGCAATTCAAAGTTTTGTAACACCGTGTCGCGCTGGACCTTTAAGTTGCTCTGAACAAAAGTCACATGAATATGTTCGCGGTACAAAATAAATAAATAAATATTGAAACCGTAAATTATCAAAGATTGATCACGTTGCTCTTTATCAATGAGAAACTATGGCATTGGACTGGAAAAGAATGGGATATATGTGACAGCTGATAGACCGATTTCCATTTACGTCATTGATGCTAAAGAATTTTCTTCTGTGAAAGGTTACCTGGCATTGCCTATATCAGCAATTTCTAAAGAATATGTGATTGGTTCTGATGGTGGCTCAATGTATGCTAGTGAATTTGTCATGGCATCCACAGAGAGCAACACTGATGTCAGTATAACATTCAAAACAAACGGTGGTATGTATATCAAAGGACTTCCTTATTTCTCAGGAGGCAAGTATAACCTGCAAATGTCATCATTAGGCACATTACAGATCCAGCATACACTTGATCTAACAGGAACAATGATTCTCAGTAATAAACCAATAGCAGTGTTTGCTGGAAGTATGTGTGGCTTTGCTTCTGGTAACTCGTGTAATTATGAAATGACAAATGGTGCCAATAGAAGCATTAGGACTAGAGCACATTACAGTACCGCTGTTTCCAGCACATAATTTGCTGTATCTAGGAAATACCTGCCGATACAGGATCATATCTCCACACAACAATACTCTCGTAAACTTTGAAGGCAACAACTTCACACTTAGAAGTAGGGATTTCATAGAGAGAAGTATGTTACCAGATTATATTCACTCGTCCAAGCCTGTGATGATTATTGACTATGGTAAAGATAAAGCTTATCCTAGAGGCGGTCTTTCTATGTTTATTATACCGCCGATTTCTAATTACTCAATGAATTACACCTTTTGTATGTTGACAGTACCTTTCTTATTTATTTTGATGAATTCATATCAGTCATTATTGACAAAGATGATGTGGACGACCTGATGCTTGATAATTAAGTTTAATCAGATACAAAATAACACAGCTACATCCCCGAGCGGAAAACAATATACGGTTCTGGTTGCATGGATCGGAAACGGAACTCACAAACTTTTACCATTCTAACAAAAGTTATATATGGGGCAATATATTATGGCAGATATCGTCATGTAAGTTATGGATATCCTCTCGGATTTATAAAAGGTATGATTCATTATCAGATTACCTTCTTAAGTTAATGTGACTTATTAAATTGAATTAGCTCCTAATATATGCGTCGTGTAAAATCCTTTATGGTATCATCATTATCAGCAATATTAAATATTTATGATAAAAATGTATTTAATATTAAAATTTAAGAATAGGAAACGAAATGTGAAAATTATAGATTTTTCAATACATTATATTTTACATATTGTCCAGCAATGTAAATTTAGCAATGTCTGGCAGATCCAGCAGGTTTAAATTGCTAATTTTTTATCTATCACCTGTCAGCTGCAAAAACTATGATATATTTTTAATATTAACAGCAAGCAGTCCTTCAAGTTTTGGAAAATATATAACATTGGTTTTGTCGTTAATATTTAGCAGTATACTTAATTACTATTTAATATAATTACAATTCTTAATACTTGAAATTACAGAATCAAATACTGTTAATAATTCGTGTCTAAATAATATTATTCATTATGTCAAGTCTGGATCATACTGGTTGACCCTTATTATAGAAATGTTAAGTATTGTCCATTTTATAAGATTGTGAACGCACGCAATATTACCAATAGCCCGATACTGGAATTATAAACTTCATCATGATAATAAGAGTACAACAGAGTGTTCAAGTACTGTCGACGATACTATATACCAGTAGCTGGTTTCGAACTACACTAAAACGACACTTACTCCCAAACAGAATGAGGTTTAATACAATAAAGTATGCTTACCTTCTCTCACAGATTTTGGGATTTGACAGTCACTTTGGAATTAGACCCATTAAATGATAAACAAACTCTTTAGAGAGTAATTTTTCATCACAAAAATATCTAGCAGTTGGACAGCTGTAAAATCAGAGACACACCTGACAGATGGACATACTATGTAAATGTCAACTGGTGAAAAAATCTTCAAATTTTAAAATTATCGTCCTTTTTGTAGAACATGATGTGTAGATTAACAATTTGTTTCTCTGGCAAAATTATTCTAACCGAATTGTCCAAAATTACAGACTGCATTAACTCCTTTCACTGAGTTAGCTGATGTGTTATGACATTCTTGTACAAGCTGAACAGCCACTAATGTGGAAGTGTACTTATCGCAAGGTCACGCTAGTAAAAATTGTCGATTTTGTGCAGTAAACACAAATACACACACACAAACACAAATACACACACACACACACACACACAAATACACACAAACACACACATACACACATATACACACATACACACAAATACACACACATACACACACATATACACACATGCACACAAATACACACACATACACACACATATACACACAAAGAAAACAGATACAGATCTATTATTTGTTTTTCTTTCTTGATGTTTTTTTTAAATTCCTACATAAATAAAGACATTTTTACTGTGTCGAACTGAGAAATATTATGATGAGCTTACTTGCAGGTCTTAGTGCTCTTTCATTACAAGCAATCAAAGCGTCATATAGCCTTCTTAAAAAAACGCTGAAAAAGGAATTATACATATATTTTAGGTAAATGGTGGGGGGGGGGAGAGTATAATAATAACTTTTTACCCTTTATATGGTATAGACATTTGAGCTATTTTAATATAGCTTCCTTATTTGTTTTACTTTTTAGAGATGTCATAGAGAAAACAAACAGCAAATATCAAGAAGACCATGACGAAATAACATCTTATGATATACAAAAGATAACAGCTATGAAAAAAAAAAATTGCACACAGAATGCATAATTACTGTCTCGTTTACTTTGAGAATAGTAACTCTTGAATCAGATTAATGCTGTATATTTGGTATCGATGTATATTTTGACAATATTTGTTTTTCAACCCATGCCTGATTTAAATAACTCGAGATCGATGGAATTTTTTTTCATTGATCTTTTTTAAATTGCTTAGCAATTTTACTCAGGAGAGATTTCAATTCACAATTGGGACTATTTAAATTTAAATTTAAATTAAACATTGGTGCTTTCTTTATTAGATAAGGAACAAGAGAAAATTTTAAAAATATGATAGAGCAATTCATGCGGATCTTGGTCAATTTTACTCCTAAAAAATCTATTCCATAAAATCGAAGTAGGCCGATATTTTGGGGAAAGAACTGACACAATTTCATGTAATTTTCATTTACCTACGTTCACGTTAGCTGCCAAAAATATAATTATGTGTCTCGTTACACTTGATAAAACAAGCTTGTTCGGTATCATAAGAGAAAGTTAAATAATTTTGCAGCTGTTATGTCCCCATCTCGTGAAGAACAGCAATGTTAAATCAAACAAGTAAATTTTTCAGTTTATATTATTCAGGAAACTTTCTATCCAGGCTGGTGGATGATAAATGTCCGCCGGAAGTATATGCACAGCAGAAGTACTCTAGTCCTTATTAAGGTTTGTGCACTTGATCAGAGTTACAGGGGAGCTTGATTTAGTCATTTCCATTCAAAATGAAAAAAACATTACACAAATCATTTTCTGCAGGAATTGAGGAAGTAGAATAAGTGCTGTTGAACTACATCAAGCCCAAAATGTAGCGCAGGAGGCTGAAATGTGTCTGTCAACATCACACTTCTGCAAAAGGCCTATCCCAACTCATCTCCTAGTTCCACTATTTTTGGAGACAGTTCGTGTACGGGAAACTTGATAGGAGATACCCTTATTTTCTTCTATGATCTGAATGCGTGCAACACTGAAAAAAATTGTAAGTCCTTTCAATTTGCTACGGCATTACTATGGAAGATCTAATGGACATATTTCCTCAAATTGTGTGCATTTCTCACATTGTGAATGAAAATAGTTCACAATTTTTAAGTGTATAGCTTTGAATGATTTAGTCTGCATAACACCTTGACGATGTGTGAATAATCTTTGAAGTACGATAATTACAGACTACACTATATTAAGCTGAGTTAAAGCTATCAATTGAAATCGACCTTGGCGAGAAATATATATGCTATATGTTGATGCCAGAATATCAGAATTTTATAACATACGAAACAAGATAATTTTTAGCGCTTTTTATCCATAAATATTGCCCATAATGATCATAATTGAATAGAATATTTCAAAAGATCTATATTCAACCCAAGTAATGTACGCTTAGTAACGCGATTACAATATTTAGTTTAAAAGAATTGAAGTAAAGCAATAATTGACTTTCGATTGTAGATGATTTATACTAAGATATACGGTTATACATTATGTCTCTACTTTCACATGTCTTGTATATTGCTACACTTGAATTATCACTATAATTAAATTTTGTTTATATAAACCATGGGGCTTCATCTAAGTTGCTGTAATGTATAGTCTAACCTCATTTTCCAATAATTATAAAAATATATACTATGCTTTTGTCAACTGTGACAGATCACAATAGAAATTCGTGCCATTAATTTCGAATGCATGTTTCATCAATGGTTTAGTTGTACTATAACAGAGTCACCATACGAAAATCATACCATGATTATTTTTAAAGTGCTCATTTGACCGCTCCGGTGGCCTAAGTGGTTATAGCGTCCGCCTCGGATGCCGGAGGTTGCGGGTTAGAACTTCAGCCGAATCATACCAAAGACTTATAAGAAAAAATGCTAATAGCAGCTGCCTCGCTTCTCGCTCAGCAGTAAAAGGTTAATGCTAGGACTGGTTGGCCTGGTGTCAGGATAATGTGACTGGGTGTGACATGATGCTACATGTCTACGGCCTGATGCCCCAATGCTAGACATCACTATAAACTGTCACACTGCAGACATCGCAGCGATATGACTGGCAAACTGTTAAAGCTACGCTAAAACTCCAACACACACACACACACACACACACACACACACACACACACACACACACACTAATGCCTATTTCATCACGATGTTTGTATACTCTGCCTTATCCGTATGCTATATTCTTATGGTTTATATGTAGTGTGACGTAATCATCATCAGACAATTATTCCATGATTTTCAAATATTTACGTCATCACTATTATGTGTGACATAGAATAAATTAAATTTGTTCTTTTCATAGCTATACCAGCCATCTAAATGCAGTCTTCCGACGTAAGACTTTACGAGCTGACCCATTAGTTAAATATATGATTAAAGAAAAACTGCAAAACATAAAAACGTAATATTTTAATGACACAATATTTTCAGCTGGTTTCCAACAATTTCATCATATTCGTTTTATTTCACAATTACATATTTTGTGCCCTTAATATTTGTAGCTTTCAGTTTTTTTCAGTCCTGTATAGATTGCCTTGGGGTTTTTTGTGTATAATGAAAACTTCACCTCGTAAAATGTTACACCAATATCCTGTCTCTTTCAATACACGTCAAACTGTTGCAAAGCCAATAATATCAAAGGCAAAAATTTCTTCTCCTTGTGGAATAATTTCTCTGGTGCTTGTTTTGTTTTTAGAAACACAGTGCATTGGATGATCCACACCATTTTTGTCTTCTTGAATAAATACTCCACCAACCCCATCTTCACTTGCACCAACATAAATTTTAAATAACTGACTAAACTTCGGAGCTGAAAAAGCCGGTGCACTCTTAAGTATGAACTTTAATTTAGCAAAAGCCATTTGTCAGACCAATCAAACCTGGATTTCTTACCCAACAAATTCGTCAGGGGTTCAGCAATTATGGAAATAAATATGCAAAATTTTCGATAATATCCAACCATACAAAAAAAAAACTCGCACCAATTGCGTTTTACCAATAGGCACTGGGAATTCAGAGATAGCCTTGACCTTAACTTCTACATATTTAACTTGATCGTGTCCCACAACGTCTAAAAATGTAACACAAGCAGGGCAAAACTAACGTTTATGTAAATTACTTGTCAGATTTGCATCATTGAGTAGATCAAAGAATTTGCGAACGGTTTCCAAATGACATTTCCAGTTATCGTTGTAGATGATGATGTCATCGACGTACGCCTAGCAAATATATAGACCAGATGTTATCATTAAACTCTGGAATCTTGACGGAGAATTTTTCATACCAAACGAGATCACTTTATATTGATAAAATCTACCTGGAATTTCAAATGTAGAAATTTCCTTTGCTCTTTACGTAAGTGGGATTTACCAGAATCCATTTAAAAGTTCAAACCTGGTGGCATTTTTTGCATTTCCATTTTTTTCACTACAGTCATTGGAAATTGTTACGTATCGGCTCGTTTAAAGTAACATAAAGAAAAGAGTGACGACAACAAGCTTTGTAAATTTTAACATAAATAATTTATTTCCCTAGAAAACACGGTGAAAAGGTGAAAATATGAAATAGGACTTACGATTTGCGAAGAAAATCCAAACATTTGTCCTCAAATTGTGAAAAACACATAAGTCCTGTAAATAAACAGTTCTAATTGAAGTAGTCTGAATCTCAATTGCGTTCCAAGATGGCAGATGATGACGTCAGACGAAGGTTTTACACAAGTGTCCAGAATTTTCACTGTGAATCACAGTTTGTACTGTTCTGTTCCAATTTAGAATTAATTTCACTAAATGTCTTTGTCCAAAGCCGGTTGTATAGTTCTCCAGGGAAAATAATTATTATTTAAAAGGTAGATGAAGTTCAGCTATCATCCATAACAAAACACATGTCGTTCTTCAGTCGTTCTACAGACGTACGAACGAACAATTCTTTCCAGCACAAAAGAATACCTTCTTCTCAAGGTATTAGAAACTCTATAATATGTTAAAATGTGACTCCCTCTAAGGTGTTAAAATATGACTCTAGACTATTTCGCAGGCACTTGAGTATTTAAGGCGAACTAAAACGTCATTTCATGTACACGCACGAAGAACACATGGCGATTTTGAAATCTCGCCATCATAGTACAGAATGTGAACAAGTATTATCAGAAATGACCGTGGTCACAACCAATCATTTACATAGCTTTTGCCGACTTTTTACTTGAATCGACAAACCGTCATGCAAAAATCGTGCTCACACGAGTCACATTTACGTTCTAAATAAACACGATGTTTCTATCAAAATGTCAGACCCTGCGAACATAATCATGATCATAATAATAATTATAATAATGAAATAAAAATCAAATAGAAAGAATTCAAATTCCAACACACATGTAATTAAACTACATGGTCGTAACAAAATAAATCCGTTTTGGCGACACTATTTACTTTTCTCTAGTCAGCACACCTCCGGAATATATTATCTGGTTTAGGAACTAGAAAACATGATGAACTCCAGTTACTTTTACTTGGTTTTATAAAATCATCTCCAGCAAATATTGAGTTTCTTTTTCAAACAGTTTTCTTCAGAGGATTCATTCTGTACGAATGCTGTTTCACAGGTGTAGAACCTACAATATCATTGTCATGCTGGAGACAATTTGTTGTTTTGGTTCACTCTTTTCTTGTGGCTGTAGATGTGAAAGTTTCTGGTCCTGATTGTTTAATATTTCTGAATTCCGAAGACTGGTTAAACCAAACTCACTACTGCAAGATTGCATCCCATCGTTTACATCTTCACAGTGTGGGACAGGTAAAAGTAAATTGACTGAGTGATTAGCTTGGCTATCTCTACCAAAATACTTCTTTAACATACTTATATGATAAAGATGTTCATGTTTCGCCTCCCAAGAGTTTTAATGATGTAATTTAAGTAATGTACTCTTTTTAATTGCATAAGAACCAAATAATTAAGCCGAAGATGATTTTGAGGTATGGACACGAGAGTCAGAACCATCTCACCAAGCTGAAAACTCCATTCCGTTGCATTTCTATCATACCTTAATTTCATTTTTGACTTAGTAGAGTGAAGATTAGTTCCTGTTACTTCACAAGCCCTTGGCAACTTGTATTTAAAATCAAAGACATAGTCAAGAAGATTAATATTGGAATCTTCATTTGAAAGAAGTTTCACTTTTAATAATTCCAATGGTCTGCGGACAGTATCTCCAAAAACTACTTCTAAAGGACTAAAACCTAAAGATTCTTTAACTGATACCCTAACAGCAAACAACTGCAAATGAATACCCCCTATCCTAATCTTTTTCACTTATCAAAGCCATATGACAGAATTATATTCTTCTAAGTTTGATGAAATATGTCCAAAGCCCCTTGATATTCAAGGTGATAGGCAGAAGATTTAAACTGTTGGATGCTTACTTCATGCATAACATATTAAAAACGTCCAGACATAAACTTTGACACTTGATCAGAATGCAGAGATTTGGGAAAACCAAAAAACGTAAAGAAAATCTTTATCAAACCTTTTACTATGATTTTAGTTTCAATATTTCTCAAAGGAATCGCGTCTAGAAATCTTGTGGACGCATACATTATGGTCAACAAGTATGGTTTGCTTGACTTGGTCTCAGGTAAGGGACCAACACATTCCACCAGTGTTCTCATAAATGTGACGTCAAATGCGGGAATAGGTTGCAGATATCTTCTGATTGGGGTTTCATACTATTTGACAAGTGTAACAAAATCTACAGTATTTAGAAACATTACTTTAAATTTTGGGCGAATCTAAACGATTCAAGATCTTGCGATAAGTCTTATTGACTCATAAATGACAAGCCAAGGGAGTTTCAACGGCTAGACTAATAATTTCCAATCGAAATGACTTTGGAAAAACAATTTCATAGTTCACTGACCAGTGGTCACCAGTGAGTACATAAGGTGGTATCCGTTTTCTCATAAGGACCCCGTTTTTTCACAAAATAACAAACTGCGACTTGTATGGCTTCAAGTTTGCTAGTAACCTCTGAAACAAACAGAAGATCTCATGATCTAATTCCTGTTCGACAGCGAGTGTGATTTGTCTTTTGCTGCCGTGATTATAATAAAGACAATGAGTAGTAAACGAGGAAAACTGATCAATATCTATCGATTGATCAGTTTTAGGAACAAACGTGACCTCATCTAAAGACTGACCAATGAATGTGTCACCTAAAGGAATAATTTTCCTGATTAACATCATTTACAAGAGCTATTTTGCCACAGCCCTGGTAACTGCACAAGCAGGATATAAATCAGAGATTTCACTTTCAGCTGAATCAACATTTTGGGCTCTACATGGTTTTCCAGTTACAAGTGGATTAACCACAACCTTATCACAAGCTAGGTTATTGCCTTGTAAAAAAAAAAATGAATAATTTCGATAGGTAGTGAAAGCACTGCTCCGACAGTCACGGGTCCAGAGACTACGTCTGATGACAAATCTACACATTGAAAAGGAACACTAACAAAGCCGCACCATACTTCCTGAAAAAGAACACTTTCACATGTAAATAAATTCTCAGACAAAGGCATCGTACATGATAAAAGTCTCTGAGAAGCTCATGTGTCCCTTAATGTTTCAATAAGGATAGAATTGGCAGAACTGACAATAAGTAACACATAGCACATAATTCTCCATATTAAGGTCACTGACGGTTGTGCTTGATTGAGGTTTGGAAGTAATCGTATGAGACTGAGATGAACTTTTAATCCCCAAAATATACTGCTGAAAGGAAGACAAATTATCAATACAATTGTGTGAGTCAATGAATAATTATCAACTGTCCAAGCAGATTTGTCAAAGTTCCCACCTTTTGATCATCAAGATAGGTATTGACATCGCTATGGATGTATATCTTGAACTCTTCAACTAACATGAGTTATCTGAGGTTACCGTAATCTTGATCGACCTTCTTGGCTGAACATCACGTATCAAATAGTTGTTCTTTTTTCCCTAGTAAATTTGACATGGGTTGGTAAACTTTATTTTCTAGAATTCCTCAGCCTCTGTCAATATGAATCAGGTACCAACTCATAACCCTTTAATATACGTTCCCTAACTACAACATAATCTGCACTACACAGTGAAGTGTAGAATGTACGAGTTTTTTCAATAAGTACATTTATAATAACATTTATAACAAGTACATTAATAATAACATTTATAAAACGTTCAATGCTCTCTTGGCTATTTGAAGCTTTCAGCAATTTTCTCAAAGTGAGGAAAGTATTTATATACTTCTTTTTCTTGAAAAGGGGGTACTAACCTAATACTTCTGGTAACATCAAAACCTGAACTTGTGTGTAAAAGGGGGGCTCGTTTTCCGCCTGGTAGTTTTAATTCTTTTAATCTATATTTCATTTCCAGTTCTTGTCTCTCTCTCTCTCTCTCTCTCTCTCTCTCTCTCTCTCTCTCTCTCTCTCTCTCTCTCTCTCTCCATTTGTATTTCGCCCTCTTCTTTTCCTCTCTACCTCTTCCTTTCCTCTCTCTGCAGTTTTATTTCTCTTTCTTCTGTCTCTCTTTGCATTGCATTCGCTTTTCCTTTTTCTCTTTCTAAATTTGCAATCCCGTCATTTCTTTTTGCTACTTCCAATTCCATCGGGTTCTTAACTGTAATTCCTTTATTTTCTTCTCGAAACCAGAGACATACTTATTATTCAAATCCAAAAATTATCATCCACATTTTCCTTTCTCACCAAATACTGAACCAATGTTTTCTTCTTTCATGCCTTGCTAAAGATACTTTTACTTCCGAAATATCTAAATATCTGGCATGCTCAAGCCAATCGTCTTTTTCCATAGACTATAACCTCTTCTGAGTAGGATTTGAAACAACGTTCAGTACATTAGCTGACATTGTGAATCCTTGTTGGTTTCGCCAAAGATTTATCATATGTGTGAAATTAAACTCTTTACCAGGAACAATACAAATTCAACAAAAAGTCAGTTTAAATTTTTAATACAATTTTAATATCTCTGAAATGTTTGAAAGAAATTCAGATCCTGGATGAGACCCCAATTCTGTTACGACTCATTGGTCTTAAACTATGTAACAGAAAGAAGGAAAACCAACACGTTTAATAAAATCAAGAAATAAATGTATTTCTTTGAGTTACGAAGTGAAAATGTATGAGGAACGTATATTATTGTGATTTAAATCCCAAATAATCCTAAATGTTCTATCACAAGTCCAAAAAGCAAGACTGTTCTAAATGAATTCTAATAATCGTGAATGTCCGAAGTACCATAATGACATAATCCAAAATGTCTTTGAAAGAGTCTTCAATAATCCGAAAGAAGCGTTTTAGTACCAAAAATCAATGAGCACTTTGTCATTCCAATGAATAATTTAAATAAATAGTTCTCTCAAATTATATCTGAGCACAACAGTAAATGATTCCAAGGACTGAACTTAAAATAGAAATGAAGATTTTGTTTACATCCACTATTTATATACATACTGTCAAATGACCCTTGACGCAACATGATGCCCTGGATGTGTGTCATTTCTAATGGAAAAACCCAAAGCATTGTCAACAATATCACTCCTGAACATTCTAAGGTCGTTTTCAATGCTAGGTCTTGAACTCAAATTCAAGTAAACATGTTTTAAGAAAATGAAAATAGTCAGGTATGCCAAACGTCTACTCTCAACCATGGGCACAGATCAATCACACAATGTAACATATATACATAACTCTTGAACTGTGGAAACACACTATGTAATAGTTGTTTTGTTTTTAACTTGACCACCTTCTATACTAATAACGCCTGATCTGACGATTTGATTTAACTTTACAATACCTTCTTTTGTCAATCCGTTGCTGTTGAGCAAACTAACAATGTGATCAGCCAATATACTAATCCGTGTAAACATTATTATCGCTAACATCGTCAATCACCGATTTCTTCATCGATGACATAATTAATGTATCCATTAGTTACATGCTTTCATTATAATTTTTCAACTAAAACTATTTTAATTAACTCTTTTTAGCTAAAACGATTATGTGTGATTTTTATGTTGAAAGATTCGGCTTAGATAAGATATATCTTTTATCGTTTTATTTTTGTTTGGAGACCATTTGATAGTTTTTAAAATTAAATTGTATTAGATATTCATGGCTGCCTAGAAAATAAATTGTAAGATTACAGAAGTGATAAAACATCATAAATTTGTAACTCTATAAAACCACACGGTTCAGGCATGATTTGAGGTTAAAATGCAAGTAAAAGTATACCTTTATTAGTTCTAAAACTCGTGATATTTGTGTATCAACATATGCCCGGTATACCCCTATGACGTCATCTGTAATGCTTACAAGTAAAAGACGCCGTATTTTAAGACTGCTGCTTATCTACTTAAGATTTTACTCAACATTTCTAGTAGTAAATCTTACTCCAGGCATCCAAAATGTACTCGAAATTTGCAAATTCATCCTTTTTTATTGTTCAGAATAGTTTCGAATAAGATCTGCAGTCGAATTAAGTCTGGAGTGTTCTGTTGACTATGGGGAGCTTCAGAGAGAGCCGAACTGTCAAAGCTAACTACTGACTCAACGCTGGACAAGTGACGCGTGAATGGAGCTCTGCATAATATATTTATTAAACGTTTTACATCTACTCCAGACTTCAATATTTGGGAGGGAAAAAAAGATAAAAACATTTACTTTTTATGTGAAGTTACTCAGCAAAGTTTTTATATTGTAAACCTAAGATCATACAAATGCATGAATTTTCCAGACCATTTATAATTCTTATATCATTAGAGAATTAGGTTTAGTTGTGTGCTGCTAATAAATATGGGGAAATGAACTATTTCCGTCTCTAAAAAGTAAACATAGAATCACTCATACAAGTATACTATATAGATGGTCGTATTTGCACACATTTTGTGACAATGAATTTTTTATTTTTTATGTTTGGCTATCAGCATAATAGTATTTTCATATCTTGAGGTAACACGTAAGATGTAATTCATCTGCAAGTCATATTTTCTAGAGCCAGCTGCTTGAGTACAAATAATCTTTTAAATTGTGTTTCAGGAAACAATGAACTCCCTTCGGTACAGCAACTCTCTATTTTACGCCTTCCATGACCCTGATCATCATTTTGTCATTAGAAGTTATAACTGGACCATTGACCTTGTCTGTGATCGTACAGTACCGGCTCCTTGATAGCAAGCATTTCACACAGTAACCAGCATGAACAGAAGTCACAGCTTAACATCAGAAATCACTATAACCTCAACATTTCCTTTTTCAGTGATCCAAAATTTTATGCATGAATTCCCAGGAAGCCCTCTCCATACATGCTACGTCAAGCCTTACAAAAACTCTTCCGACTCTCAGTTGTTATATCTCCTACAGAATGTGTATGTGTATTATTAAATTCAAAACGAAATTACGAATGTGGCCGATCAATATCGATGCTTTGACCCAGTTTCAATGCTTATTGCGACAATAAATCGCCATTTGCCAGTGTTCGGGTTGTAGAAACTTCGAACAACAAGAATATGAACATATTAATAAGTGTTATTATAAAAGTTCAATACATAAATTATAATTAGAAAAAGAAAAAATAAGTGATCCAATACTAGTTTCAAATAACGTTTCCAAAATATCCGTGAAAAGTCTTCTAAATCAAGAAGAGAAGGCCACATTTTTTAATTTTTTTTACTAAACATATCTAATTGTGGATAAATTGTTTCGATAACTACCGTGGATGCCAAGAAAGACCTCCGTAAGTTACACTGTGAAATCTAATGACTGTCTACCTATACAGGCCTTTTTGACCAGAAAGTACTCCGTATAACATTTTATGTCGCGTTCTTCACGTAGGTAAATTGGATCAGAATTAGTAGTTTAATGACTGTTTCGGACAACTCTTTTCTAAAAAGAACTGTCATTCCTGACGACTTCCCGGATCTCTTCTTGCAAAGGAGCAAGATTCTCGAGTGCTGCGTGATGATTATGTTACAGTGTGGACTTTTGTTAAATAGGCAGAAATGTCTTCCCTTCAGGCAAGATGAGAGAGTATCGTTAAAAATTGGAGCTAACGGATATAACAGGGTATAGGGCTGGAATCAAGACGTATTGAACGTATGTTGAATAACCATTTGTATATGTTTTCTTCTCGGCAAGTGCGAGGTCGATGCAGATACCCATATCATCTCTCAATCAACGCACGAGACGAAGTTCGTATTCCGAGACTTCGAGTTATCTGCTAACCACAATGACCTGCATCTATTCTGCGAGGCCAATTTCTGTCCGGATACCAACTACGCTCCCCACTGCGAACAGGCGTGTAGGCCGGGCACTACACGCCGCATCAGACGGAATACTAGCACGCTATACGCCCAAGTCTGCAAGGAGCTTATTTTTATACATTACTTCTAATTAAAATGTTAATGACCTTGCTTGTGACCATATATTTAATCAGAGCTTTTAATGAGTTGCTGCAACTTGATTCAATTTAAAAACAAATTTTCAACAAAGAGACTAATTCATTTTCTTTGCTCCATCCTTTATGTGTTTCAGACGAAGTTAGACTTTTTGCACATATCATATTGATGTGATTGATGCAGTAGTTTTTATTTGTTTGGCAGTTAATTCTGATCTTAAAAGATGGCTCATGTCGTCATATCAGGCACAGAAAATCCAAGCCAAGTATTTTTGTAACCGTCTCGATGTATACAATAAGCAACATGCATCTTGTACGCATGATATCTGTTTCTTCGGGTAGCAAACTGTTGTGCAGGAAAACAAGTATCTAGCTATATTACACAACATTTTTATGTGCATGATCCATTCAGGACTTGTGGAAGGTATTCAACCAGTACAACCAGTAATATGTTTTTATCGCTGTTCAAATGTACATCCATGATATGGATACTACACACACACACACACACACACACATACACACACTCACTCACACACACACACACACACATTCATATATATATATATATATATAT
>JAECUM010015191.1:0-47688 GCA_016617855.1 Megalonaias nervosa | reverse complement strand
CATGTAGAAAAAAAAGGATCTGGGGTGGGTGTGGGTTGGGTTGGGATCCCGTATTAATTGCTAGGTTACGAGAGCAAGATACGAAACTTAGCAGGGAATGATCATGTAACCTTTGTTACTGGTCCCGTTTTGTCTGGGTGGATGTACCCTGTCTGGGTGGATGTACCCTATTTGACAAAATAGGGAAATATGCAATAGTCTTCGACAAACTTTAGCGTAAAACTTTACATTTTTGAGCCCAAACCTGTAATAGATGCAGTCATCTAGGCCCACTTTTGGAAGTGGAGAAATGTTTAGCATACATTTATATTTTCAAATTTTCGACAGATAGATTTTTGGGGACACTTGTTATTGATAGTACGGCCGAGTATTACACAGCATTTTATTGAGATATACTACGATACCTGCTCTAAACGTAGCGTGATTAAAAATCTGAGCGTGATTAAAATCTCGTACTGTAAATTGAAACACCTAAAACGTATACGACAGAAAACGTATTCTTAAAATTGCAAACAAATTCATGATAACTGACCGATACAATAGTGAATAAGGAATTGTGCTTATTTTATCTGTTTCCTCTAGACCCACTGGGTACATGCGTTGCTATAGAGCACATGCAACTAATTCAACTGTCATTCACATTAACTTTCATGTCTGGCCAACTGACCTTTCTTTCATGGTAAGAATGGGGAAACAGACTTGTATCCTATGAAAGATCTTACCTAGATAAAACTTTGAAAAAGATTAAGATAATATATTCCGTGCCTCGTTTTTGAGAAATATGCTCTTGTACGTACCCACTTTAAAAAGCTGGCCCGGCGACATCGATGAAATTAAAATGGTTTAAGGTTGAAACCTATTACTGATAAAATTAACGCATACATGGGTTTCGTTTTGAAACATTTTATTTATTTCTGTCACTAATTAATTTTAGCCTGTCAGCGACCTTAATTTTTTTTAAAATATTGTATTTTGTTATACGACACCACAGATTGCTGTTTTAGCTTACACAGTTACTAGTTGTCTGTGATTTATAGGTCTGAGATCCATTTATGTTGCACATCTGAAAATTCTTAACGGTGAAGTCAAATTCAAACTGGTCTAAGTAGTAATACCTTAAAACGACATATAAAAGCTGAATAGTGTTTGGTTCGTCTAAGTGAAATATTATGTATTATTTTATGTTAGGCCATGAATTACTAGATTTCCAGGTGAAAAAAAATGTGCTAATTCATTGTAGTGAAATAAGATAAATATTTTCACTGCCTCGTCGATAACATTATAAACTTATAAACAAGAAATCTGAGCTACTTTTATTAGTTCAGTAATAAGTATCGCCTTCTAGCATACAGATGAACCAAAATCAAATTTAATAATATGCATATCTATTTTTTTTTTTCAAATATTTTTATAACGGCCTGTTTTCCCCTTGAATTAAAAAGGATAATTATGTTACTACTGATATTTTCTGTGCGAACATACACAAGACACAACAGGACATAAACGGTAAATCGCAGACATTATCACACGGGTTTCAGTAAGAGATCTGCTATCAATCTGTTATACAAAGAGGATATCTATTTTGTTTTAGTACATTCGAGTGACAATACAAAATGTTTCCAATGCAAGAGTGAAATATTTCCGTCTACGTACTCTAAAATGTAGATTTTATTTTTATTCAAGGTTTTTTAAAAGGCAAAAACCGTCGATTTGCATGTGTTTTCTTTATTCTGTGCGAATGCGATTAACGGCTGCATTACTAGATTGATTAAAAAAAGTTCCTAAATTTTACAATAATTTGCGGATAACCACGTTTTACAAATTTAACTTGTACATATCATGTTTCTTGTTGGGGATTTTTGTCAACATAATGATGTATTCGTACGAAAATGAGGACATGTTTAATTTTCTTAACAAATTTCTTGCATAGATTGATACTTTTGGGGTGGAGTAACTAGAAACATAACAGCGCCGTTGTGTCTGACAGATTAAAGAGTGTAACATCTTTAAAGAAAGATTGTGAGTTTAACTTTAAGGGATTTTTGTTCTTCATATTGTTCATTTCTGCATTCAAAAGTAAATATTTGTGTGGCATTGGCAAGCTTGCAGTCTAACTTGGTAGCCGACGCTGTATCCAGTGTTCGATCGCCATTTAATTTCCGTTTGCAAACATTAACACTCGATTTATTCGTCATTTTCCAACACAGTTGTGATGCAGATTAAAAACACTACTTAAAAATTGTATTATTATATTTAATCACTAGGTTGTTGTTTCTCTTCTGAGAAAAGGGTAACGTTTGTCGTAGAGTATTTCATGTATACAGTAATGTATGGATGACAATAACAACAGGTCATGTAAGTTCAGTCACTGACAGTTTCGACAATTCATGTAGAAAACTAATGAATAGAGATAATAATTGAAGCATACGTTTTGCTGTTTTGAGTTTGTATTTGGCATTTCTTGATGGCACCTCATTTATTGTGTAAATGTACACTAGAGTGTCTATATCTGACACACTTTAAGATCTGTACATCCTGATGGAGAGAGAGAGAGAGAGAGAGAGAGAGAGAGAGAGAGAGAGAGAGAGAGAGATAAATATGTAAATACGCGTCCGAACATACATAATGGCAGATATACTACCTATATGGAAAAAGAAAGTTCCAAAAGTGATATTGCCCGTATGGTAATAAAAGTGGTATTACCTTTGTGACGATATAATTTTTCTTTCACTGATATATGTCAAAATCTCATTAGTGAAATATATAATAAATATTTCCAGCAAATAGATGTTAAAATAAAGTATAAAGAAATTTTGCTTGCTCTGAGTGAATAACATGTATTTCATCGCGTGGGTGAAAAACTCAAGTATTTCACACGTAATTTTCGTCTCAAGTGAAAATGTTGTGTTTTCCACCCACTCGATGAAAAATATAAGTTATTCATTCGGGTCAAGCAAATATCCTCTCTTCATTCAGTTCTACCTTTCGTATATAATTTTCACGATGATTGGGGTTATTGACAACTGTCATCCAATCAAGAGAAGAAAGACTAATCATATGATGACTGTTTTATTATGCACAATATTAACAGTTACTAAACAGCTACCGATAACCATTATATATTCTACAGGTAATTCTTGAATTCACAGTCTTCTACAACGACACAATGTAGGACCACTCAGCAACCCTCATGCGAGATATCTACGCTCCAGATTACACTATCCTTCCTCCCCGCAGGAGAGTCTCGAAGGCGGAAGTGCACTACAAATAAAAGAATATAACCACTGAAAGCACGGCATCTCGCAGTCACCAGTTTTATTATATTACCACTTTAAAGGCTATTGCTTATTTTCCTTAATTCGATCTAATTCTATAAAAATCTGCAGTTAAGTTTAATTATATTTTTGGTCATTTGCACTTCAATCAGTACTATATCACGCATATATACATATGTACATTCTGTGGTACAACGAAGTTTTTGTTGCTTCTAAGTCTCCGTCTAATATTACAGTTGTTCGTTTCATGAGTTATGAAACACGTTCCTGTGTGTGTGTGTGTGTGTGTGTGTGTGTGTGTGTGTGTGTGTGTGTGATTTGGATTTTTAACGTAGCTTCAACAATTTTTCAGTCATATCGCTACGATGTCTGCAGCGTGGCAGTTTATAGTGATGTCTAGCACTGCGGCATCATGCCGCAGATATGCAGCATCATATCCCACCCAGTCACATTATCCTGACACCAGACCGACCAGCCCCAACACTAACATCTTAACGCTGAGCGCCAAGAGAGGAAACTGTTTGTACCATTGTATAAATCTTTGTTATGACTCGACCGGGGTTAGAACCCACGACCTCCATCATCCGAGGCGGATGCTCTAACCAGTAGGCCACAGGAGCAGTATTATTTAAGAAACGTATTTCTATTACAAATTGAATCTAACTAATGCAAAACTGGATGTTCCATTTTACTTGAACCGGCATTTCTCTTTTATTTCATGCTTCGAGTTTACGATGTAATTCAATATCATGCATTTTCCTGAATTTGATAAACCTGATGTAACCTCAGCTTAAGAGGAAATAAAGTCAGTCAGCAAATTAAGTCTTACACACTTAAATACACACAAGCTAATCAATATTTCACAAAGACGAATGATGAAGACAGGCATGATTAACTGTACAAACCTGTAGCATCCAAAATATACTTAAGTAACAACATCTAAATTGCTAAATATTTTGAGACTCCCCAGAAGAAGAAGATTATACAACTGTTAAGCGCCTGTGCCATTAATAATTAATCTGCTTTGCATCTTTCTGCATCATTGTTTTATACAATGTATGCCGCAGCAGAGATAAATGTACTGTGTGTTGAAACGAAGATTCCAGACCTTAACTGAAAGTTTTCTGTTTCATTTTTTAAAGTATTCCTTGTACTTGGATGTAATTGTTTGCGTTAAAAGGGGGTATGAGCCAATAAACGTAAGTTGCTTTTTTGAATACCGTGAGCTGTATTGAAAAAGCTCAAATTTTTTAACAAAGATACCTTCTTAACAATCTTCATAAAAATATATTGCGTTTCTATATATGACTTTAATTGTCTATTGAAAATAATTCGCAAATTCACCACCGATAAGAAGACGTTTCTATATCGAAAGTAAATGACAGGATTACTTTATAGAAAGTTTGAAAGTAAAATTATTAGAATTCTTAATACCATCTTATAACCTAAATCATTCGATCAAAGCTTTGAAATCTCTGTTAGGTTTAACTAGCTGCAGTATTATTCTCATGTTTTGAAGCCTGTCTGATTCAAACAAACAAGTTGTAAATATTGACGAACTGTGGTTATTTTGTAAATGGAGCTTTACTCCGACACACAAGGTTTAGGTAAATTTTGTTCTCAAAAATAAGTATTTATAGATCCTACACAGCTGTATTTTTCTCGTGAACTATACTTGATATAAATGTTTGAACAAGTAAGCAATTCAAAGGAGACATTTAGTTTTGAAAAACGAATTTATGTAAAAATTATCGAGAACTTTACCAAGCGTTGTTTTTCCTTACAGCGATTATCAGCTACAATTCTTGATCTTGATCAGTGTGTCGATAAATAACAGATGCAAATTATGAATGATAAAATAAAATCTGTTTGGAGGTAATAGTTACAGCACCCTCTCTCTCGATGTTAAATGTTTTCTCCCTCCTCCTCCTTTAGGTCTCTCTCTCTCTCTCTCTCTCTCTCTCTCTCTCTCTCTCTCTCTCTCTCTGTATTTGTAGCATTACATTACATAAGTGCAATATAGGAAAGTAATACTGCTTTCAACGCTGTTGCTGTGGTTTAGGTTTGTCCGATTTCTAATGATAATACTATGGAAGGAAATGGTAATGAATCTTTATTTATTATCTACACATAAAAAAATAAAAATAAACCATAATAATATTTCTTATTATCATACATTCAGGAGGCGGTTTAGCAACGAAACAGGGAAAACCAAGAAGTCCCTAAATGGAGAAAAGAAACAATTCAAGTAGAATTTAGAATGAATAACACAGTGTTCATTAAGGCCATATTTTTGCAAGGAAATCACAGGAAAGAAAATGTTAAATCTAAAATATATTTACTTGAGTTCATTCACGACAATATAATATTGGTTATATGTGTCAAATAAAACTTGCTGACGGAACAGCTAATCTTGTAAGCTGAACTAATTAACCATCAACAAAGAGATTATGTCATCCGACTAGCAGCAGAGGGGGTGAACAGACCTTTTTTGTGGAGACCTTATTTATGAAAATTAAAGGTTCCTACGAGTGCTGAAAAAATAAGGTCAGTAACGCTAAACCGCAACCTCTAACTTTATATCACGTTGCTTTATCTCTGACGCGTTTTTTTATTTGTTTCGTTTACGCGTTGGTCACTCGATATCGGTAGTTCACCCCCTCTGCTGCTGTAAATTAACCAAAGATTTTATCTAGGCCTATACGATATCTAGATCTGGGGTCATGTAAATTTATTGTTATAAATCCGAACGGAACAGCTTGTGCTTTTGAAAAGAAGTTTCTAAATTTAATCATGTCCATGTCCCCTGAACATCAAGTATAATAAATGTTTTGTAAGGTATAATTATCTACTCCATTAAACACGATTAAGATATTACAATTATCTCTGATCACTTTATGAATTTGTGTATATCGATGAGTAACATAGATCACGTCAGTATTTTTATGACGGCCTCGCGAAAATATCCGAGCTGGATTTGATTGTTTATCCAGCATTACATCATCGTATACTACGAGATTATTGATACATCCATCTAGGTCATCTACAGATGGAGCTTCATCGATATCGGTAATAAAATCAACAACACCATTACCGTCTTCATTCAGCGACTTTGCGTTTTCATTAAAATCTTTAAGTACTTCGTAACATCGTGATCATCTACAGATGGTGCTACTAAATATAATTTATCCCACTTCAGCCATCGCATTATCAGATTAAGTAATAATTGCGTTTTACCAGACCCAGATGGGCCAAGTATAATCGCTCTGATAGAATTTGGTAGCGCTGGGTGATGCTTGACTGGCTCTTGTTTTCGTGTCGCTGAGAAATCAATTATATCCATATAATAATAATATGGATCTATATTGTGTTCGATGTAAAGCGCGTACGCCCACAAGTGAATTAAAGACAATAATAACAAAAAATAAAAGGCGCGCACTTACAGGCAAGTGTGCGAAATGTGGTACAAAAAAATATAAATTTATTTCATTAAAGACAGGTGGAGATATCGCTGCTTCGTTAGGTAAATTACCAGGAACTCCATGGGCAAAGTATCCTGGTGAGAAACATTTACCAGGGTATAACTATTGTGGTCCTGGAATTCGTCTCGATATCCGACTCGATAACCGAGATCAACCAAAACCTGGAGAATATCCAATAAACGCAATTGATCAAGCGTGTCACATTCACGATGTCGCGCATAAAAGTAAGGATTTACAACAACGGCATCTCGCAGATGTAAAGTTGATTCATGCGTTAAATTCTATACCTAATAAATCTCTCAGAGATAAACTTGCTAGCTTTCTGATAAAAGCTGGTATGAAAGGTAAAATAATGTTAGGGGCTGGTAATTAATCAATTGATTATTATAATGGAATCTGTTTATTATTCCCCGAGAGGATTCTGGAGAGGTAAAGCAGCGATTAGTAAACTTGCTGAAGCAGCAAAAGTCTCACGTAATGTCGCTGCAGCGTGGTTAGCATGACAGGCAATATGGCAAATTTATCTACCACCACCTAAAAAAATTCAGTATGCATATTTTGATGTTAATACCCCTAATGAAGTTCATGAAGCAGATATTTTGTTTTTACCACATGATACCATTAAAATTGGTAGACGTCAGTACACATACAAATACGCGTTAACCGTCGTTGATGTTGCGAGTAGGTATAAAGAAGCAGAACCATTATCAACTAAAACAGCGACTGAAGTTGCATCTGCGCTTGAACGCATTTATCAACGAGGACCCTTGCGATGGCCACAACTGCTGCAGGTTGATCCTGGCAAAGAATTTCTTGGTGCAGTATCATCGTTGATGAAACGACATAACGTTCAAATCAGACGAGGACACACAGAAATTCACCGTGATCAGGCAATCGTTGAACGATTTAATCGAACACTTGCTGAGCGGTTATTTGGATACCAATACGCGAGGGAAATATCTACCGAATCCATGGAGAGATCTCGTGAATGGGTTGCAAGGTTACCGAGTGTGATAGCTGCTTTAAACAACGAAGTGACTCGCGCAACTTCTATGAAACCTTCTAATGCGAGCACAAAAAAATATATATACCACGTAGCTACGGACAACGTAACTCTTCCTCTCAACCAGTACTAGGTAATCTTACCGTAAGATATTTATACGAACCTGGTGAACTTGAAGGAGGTAGAAAAAGAGCAACTGATCCTATCTGGAGTGTGACCACACACAAAATTTCTAGCGTGGTAAGGTCCACAGGTAGACCCGCAATCAACAGATTAGATTCAACTGCTCCTCAGCGTGGATTTGTACGCGAACAATTACAAATAATTCCTACAGATACACAATTGCCACCGCGTTCACTTTCATAAACTTGCAGCGCCCCGACGTCGATTACATTCAAGACAGGTCAGCATTACATTTTCGCGTGTGTGACCAAGATTACTATTAATTCTATCAACGGTAAATTGTCTGGGATTATTAGTCGAATACTGCCATAGCATATTACAGTTACAACTTGCGCAATGATTATTCTGTTGTGCTTTTAGTGTTATAATAAATTCAACATCGATATCAAAATCGCGATTATTTTTTTATCACATTGTTTATAGCTCGCTAATTTTTTATTGATATCGACGGGAATTTCTTCGGTTATTACGCAATCCAAGATAACCCGGCGCAGTTGAGATATTCTTCTAACTCGAGACACTGCAAGATAAACTAAATTTGACCACTCAATACGATCATCGACAATCCAAATGTATGTATCGGTAATAGTTAATCCCTGTGACGAGTGAATCGTTATAGCGTATCCTAACGTCCACGGCGATTTATCTACGCTTAACGCGCTCTCAACAAAATCAACAGCAACTAAAACGATATCATTTAACACAAGATTTTGTATTCCACCACCAGGAATCTCAACATCAACATTCAGTCGTCGAGTATCTGCTGGACGATAACACAAAGGTACATGTAGATTTGGAAATTTTTCTTTGTGTAACGTATATAATTGTTGTTGAAGCGTATCGCGAACTATTTTTCTGCTCGCAACTGTCAAATCAGAAGGTTTCCATGAAACCCAAAAATCGTTCATTGAAGTTTCTGGAATTACTTTACGCATTATCTCACATTGCATTTTATCTGGCTGTAATCTTATTAACTTTTTAAACTCCTTTAGTGATCCATCAATAGCTCTATGGTCATCAGGAATTTCTTCGTAATAATCTACAAATGTTTTCAGCCACTCATGTGGATATTGACCAACAAAGGGTGGTGGTTGACCATGATCGACACACATCACCACAGCAGTATTCTTCAATAACAGTCAATCAAGAAATATTTTTAATACCTCTAGCGACACCGTGCATATCTCGTCCCAGATAATAATTTTAGGAATGTGTTTCTCACCCATCCGCGATGGAGTCCATGCGTCTCCGCACCATCTAAAGAAACTATGATATGTACACGATTTTACTCCTCGTTCTTTTATTTCCCTGGCGAGTTTATGCGTCTGTGTCAAAACAATCATATCAGAACAATTACTAAATAATTTAATCGCGCGTGTTGTTTTACCTTAACCATCACACCCATTAAGATAAACGGTTTTATGTCTAGCTACGGGATCACATACAGATGGTGCCGATGACATCGTTGATAGCTGATTATTCTTGTAATATGTCCTTATAATTTCAACATCGGCGGATTCAGAATAACTGATTATATCCTCGCGTTTTATTCTCCATTCGCCCCATGATGCGTGATCGTTAAGTTTCAATAAATCCGCGCGTTTTTTGTTTATATAAAATGAATCTGTCACGACTCTGGCTGCATAACGAGGAAATCTGTTTATCATCGATAATAAATTTATCGAAACATACGCTAACATCGAAGATCTTAAATGAGTAAACTGCGGTGACTCGCCATCAGTATAGCTCACAATTGTACCTAATTTTGTTCAGTCTGATAAATAGACGTTACTTCGACTTATAAAAGTGTTTTTCTCATTTGTATCAGCGATTATAAAATTAAGTTCAGCATCGTCCATGATTAATCTAGTACATACTCGTTTATGATCATACGATCCTCCTTGCGTAAATTTACCGATTATTTTTCTGCCGAGATCTTTTGCGAATTTCTCATTGCGCGTTCTTTTGTACTCACAAAAAATATCGGGATCTTCTTCAACATCATTAAATATATCCGATTCTGGCAACCAGACCTGATGCTGCGCGTGGTATGATATAATCGCTTCACTTACTCGCAACGACATTAAAATTCCCTCGTTGAGCATATATCGTAATAGTAATATGGGAGCCCAAGATCGCTCTGAAAAATGTTTCCCAAACCACGCGTAAACAATTACGTGAAGATTCTCGTAAAACTCGAACGACTCTATGTGGGCAAATCCGGTTAGTTCTTCCTGACCTTGAGGAAGGGGTCCGTTTATCGCCACTCTGGTCATCTCGTGTGTGGGATGTCCAAATCGTTTAAAATATTCCGAACACTCTCCGTATCCGAGAAAACTTCCCGGATAACAAGCTACCATATCAACCGAAATAACGTCATTGTGATCGTATTTAGTGTTCCACAACCCGCCATGTCCGTATTCGATACAACTTTCCTGGACATCTTTAAAAATTCTGATCGTGTCGGTTTCCATGAGTTTTTCTCCATTGCGTAGTGAGCGGCAACTGATGGAACGGTAAAAAAATTATTAAGCACGCGTTCGACTTTATCAGAGAGGCGTTGTGCGAAATCTTTCATCATCCCATGGAGAGATTCTGTACGGTAAATATCACCATTAGACCTTACAAACTGATCGTAGTGATCATATTCCGAACTCTCAAGTAACCAAACAGATACGGGATCGCTCTTACCGATATTTTTGATAGCATCAAATACATGGCCGCTATAGAATTTAACCGTTCTGTCTCGAGGGAATGTTGTTACCGCCACGGTCCACGCGTGTGCGTTATGTTCAATAATATCTATGGAGGCTCCTCTTGATTTATATTTAGATTTGTGCAAAATTTCCCCCGTTAACGTCTTTACCGATATGGGGAATTTTAGGTTTTTTTCTGACTCAGCAATGTCGCTGATAGACACTCCGGTATCTTTAACCGTTTCCGCCCAGGTGTTTATTTTTTTGCGTCTTAATCCGTTAAACCATTTCCGCGTATCGAGTTTGTGAAGTGTTCTATAACCCGTTCAGCTACGCAATTTATTCTTGACACTTTCATAGGTTTAAGATCCCCAGGGTCAGGTTTATCATTTAACGGGTATACCCCGTATACAACCGCAGTTGCAGGATATGATCGCTCGTAGTACGTTTTATCAATTCCAGTCAGTAAACAGGGTTTAGAGTTTTTACCAAGAACAATATTATCTCCGGACCTATGGACGGAATCGCGTTTATCACGAATAATCCAGGTGCCATCGTCTGTCTTTACGATAAATTTTATTAGAATAAAATATCTATGAACAAGGTAATCGATGATCATTTTTCCTCGTTTGTCATTCATCGAATTAGTAATATTTCCGATCCTAAATGTTGACCACACATGAGCAGCACCATCGTTAAGAAATTCTTTTTTGGCCTCATTAATACGTTTCGTTATATCTTTATTCATTAAAGCTAAATCCTGCATAGAAAAGCTAAATTTATTCAGTCTGTCCAGGTCAAATCTACCTTGGGAGGTTTCAATGGCAGATAACCCTTGCATTATAATTAAAACAAATATACATTTAATTAAAATCTAATCTTTTTGTATATGATTCAAGCAAAGAATCGATGTGCCTGGTTAATGATCGGATATACTTTTCCGTGTAACAGCGCGTGTGTGAATAAATTCTGCGGCTATCATATGCAGTGCGTTAGGCACGGCAGTTTTGGACCAAGACCGTGTATTCGATGCGGTGTTGGGGTCAAAGGAAAAACTCAATTGTGCGTGTAAAAAATACAGAGAATTAAAACGGTATTATGATAAAAAAAAAATACTGAATCTCCTATAAAATCCCCCGAAGATTATCTCGCTAGATTTTCAAAAAATGATTTAAACAAATGGTATAGATTTATCGCATAGATTCGTGTTCGAGTGTTTCAACGGGATCATCATAGATGGATTCGTAATAGATCACATTGATGGAAATCCCAAAAATAACTCACTTGATAACCTGCAGGCGATTACGCAGAGTAAAAATTCTGCACGCGGAAATACAGGAAGGTATAAAATATTCATACGGAGAGCCGTTAAGGCCGTAAATGCGGAGACCGGTGAAGAAATTGTGTTTAATTCTATGAATTCCGCTGGTAGATACTTTAACATAGCACCACCCTCAATAAAACACGTGGCAGATAATATCACTAGATCCGCATTTTCCAAGAAATTTGAACAAAAGATCAGGTTCACCTATCTACCAGAATATTCTTCATGAACCAATGTCTTTTTGCTTGTCAAAATTTATATTATATTATATAAAATGAAATTCAGCAAAATTGTTAAGATTTCTTGATTTAATCGTGTAAATACACATCAGATTTATGAAATTTGTTAAGATTTCTTGATTTAGTCGTGAAAACACCCCATGAAAATCAGTGAATTTTATTCAAATTCCTCGATCGTTTCATGTCAAACCCCCAGCAGATTCACAAAATTCAATCAGATTTATCAGATTTATTCAGTTTTATAAAAAATATATCAAAATTCATATTATATTATATAAGATGAAATTTATCAAAATTGTTAAGATTTCTTGATTTAATCGTGTAAATACACATCAGATTTATGAAATTTGTTAAGATTTCTTGATTTAGTCGTGCAATCACCCCATCAAAATCAGTGAATTTTATTCAAATTCTTCGATCGTTTCATGTCAAACCCCCAGCCCAATCAACGATTGGATTATGAAATTCGATCAGATTTATCAGATTTATTCAGTTTTATAAAAAATATATCAAAATTCATATTATATTATATAAGATGCAATTTATCAAGATTATTAAGATGTCTTGATTTTATCGTGTAAATATCCCATCAGATTTAGCACAATTGTTAAGATTTCTCGATTTAGTCGTGCAATCACCCCATCAAAATCAGTGAATTTTGTTCGCTTTTCTCGATCTTTTCATGCCAAATCCCCAGCCCAATCAACGATTAGATTATGAAATTCAATCAGATTTATTCAGTTTTACAAAAAATATATTAAAATTTATATTATATTATATAAAATGAAATTCAGCAAAATTGTTAAGATTTCTTGATTTAGTCGTGAAAACACCCCATCAAAATCAGTGAAATTTGTTCAAATTCCTCATTTTTAGTCGTGAAAACTGCCCTACAATAATTGAGAGTTTTCAATAATTTCATCGTTGTATAAATAATGATGTTATTATGCACATTATTCTATAAAATCTCAATAATATTTATATTTTCTACATTCTTATAAAACGCCTTGCGACCTAGCAGTGAATTGTATGAGGTTATTTTTTAGAAATGAGCTGGCATTGTGTGTTTCATCCAACTTATCGATTATTTTAGTACCCTTGGCAACGTCTGATTAATACAGACTTTTAGCTGTGGGTTTTGTGTAAATACAGTTTCAAGCATTTGGAAACTGAAAACAAATTCACGTTTTACAATAAATTCTGATTTTATTAAGAAATCCACTGATTTTATTAAGAAATGCATAATAAATTCTGATTTTATTCTGTTACGCTAAGTACATTACGCTTAACTATATACTAATATTTTCATTATGTATACATATTGAAGTCCCTGTGGCCGATTGCTAACGCGCTGGATTTTCATGTTCGAAGTCCGTGGTTCGAATCTTGTGACTGGCAGATAGCCGGCGAAGGCGATTTGATGCCAAAATTTGTAATTTATTGGGCGTAGCCAGCCCTTCTACGTTTCAATAGAAAAAATTTGTACACTTCTCCCACCATTGTCACTTGGTGGGTGCAATTTTGCACTCCCTGGGTGATTATGATGGGAGGGGTGTGCAAAAATTTCTATTGAACGTAGAGAAGGCACGTAGTATTGTCCTAGGATAAGTTAGTTAAGTCTACATGTACTATGTTGTCATTATATGTAAATACATTACTGTAAGTACATTACTGTAAATACGCTTGATATAGGGCTACATAAAATCATAATGCCTAGACAGCCCTCTGAATTTCTAATATTTCGTTTCGATTAGGAATTCGCTGAGGGTGTGTCTATGCGTATATAAGGTAAGTTTGTATAAACCTCTGAACTTGCTAGGATGACAACCTAGGGGTTTCACACGGGGTTAATGTGCTGTAAATATGCTTGCTGTAAATACGCTACTGTAATTAAGATTCTGTGTTTTGTGTTGCCCTAGGATAAGTTAGTTAAATTCTTAGAATTAAGTTTATTTGTGACCTCTGATCCTGCTAGGATGTTATTTGGCAACCTAGGGGATCACATGGGGTTAATGTGCTGTCCGTAATTAAGATATAATCATAATCATGTGTATATAATCATCTTCATGTGTATATAATCATCCTGAAACAGTCCTTAGGGACTATTATTTTTATATCAAACAAACACTAATAATATAATGAATTCCGAAAATATTAATGTTATTATTTCTGCGATTAAAATATTAGAACATAACGGTGTAAATATATCTGATAATCTTAATCCTGAAAAAATTCTGTCTGCCTTTGAATCGTTAGAACAACGGAAATTAGAGAATCCGTACACACTACCATCTGATTATAAATTCATGAAGTTTATCCAGCAGGCAATGTTACAGTCGCTGGCAGCAGTTACAGATAATCAGGTAAAGCTGTTTGTACCTCTCTCAAACGCTATTGACAAAATTAAGTTAGAATTATCTCATGAATACGAACAGAAAAAGATTGTGAACCTTCGTATAAGACAATTAAGAGAGCACTGTGAAAATGAGTACGGAGTTATGGCTAAACAAAATCGCTGGTAAGTATACAAGGTTATTTACTTATAATTTGATCTAAAAAAAACCTATTCTGATCTGATATTTTTTTTTTTTTGTTTTTTAATGACGCATTGTGATAAAACGCTATGATAACGCTTTATCAGCGTACATACAGATTTATACTTAACGTTTCATTCTGTAAATCCAAAATACGTCCTTGCTGATCAGTAAGTTTGAAATGTATCCTCGATAATGACGGATTATGTACACGTAGATAAACGGGGTTAATTGGTTCAGATACAATTAAATACCCGGGAGGCGCTTGAGGGCTAAATGTATATAATATGTAGCCTTGCTGGGCCTGGCTAGATTTTGAAAGATCTACTTGATAGCTGTCATCAATTACATCACATACTAGATTGACTGCGATCGTTGATGTTATATTAACAATTTGAGGTGAGATATGACGGCCTCCACCGTATGGATCATTATTATATTTAAGAATAACCGGTGGTAGGGCTATTTTTCTCCACGCTGCAATTACTTTAGGGAAATATTCATCAATAAGATCTACGAGTCTCTTTTTTAATCCGCGTGAATCTAGTTTTGGTATTGTAAACGTTTGTAATTGTTCTTCTGTTATTTTATAATGATCAAGAAATATTTTTATGAAACGTTCCTTTGAAGGTGATCGTTTATTTTCCTCAAGTATTTTTAGGATAAAAGTTCTATTATTGATGTACATATCCGATCTGAGTTTATTGAGATGCTGTATTATCTCAATAATGTTTTTTTTCACGTCCTCGTTGTAGACCTGCGATAACGATAAAAACGAATTTTTTAAATCGTTGATTTTATTATTATGTTCAAATTCGATCAGAGAAACCCATTCATCGATCGGTTTTTCATAGGGAACGGTAACGTGTTCACCATCGACGACTATAAGTCGTCCTGTTGCTGGATCACGTTTGAGGTCGATTACAGAACGATGACCATAACGAGGAAGCCACGTTCCATCAGTATCAGTATAATCTCTATTGTTTAACCAATCAAGCGCGTTGAGATAAACGTCAGGTATTTTTATGTATTTTTTTTCTGCTATATAAAAATCATCTAGTTGTGGTTCTGGTGGGCCTTGATAAACGGGAGCAACATCGAGCCATCCTAACACTGATCTGATGGAACTTTGATAAATATCTACGAAATAATCAATGGAGTTTATTTCAATCGCCGCTGATAATGTTGGTTCGTAAACGGTAATCGCTATTTTAGATTCTTTCCCCGTGATAGATTTAATTCTGCGTTGGAACTCATCATTAATCTGTTCTATTTGATAACTGCCCGTTGAAATTCCAACAACTTGCCAATCGGGAGTTCCATCAGGTTTATTCTTATTCGCAAATACAAGTGAATTATTTGGTGGTAGTCCACCAAACGATTTTGACCTGATATTTGGCCAGCTATGATAAACCCGTAATTCCGCTAATGCTATTTCACTTGCTGGAATTGCAGTTGGAAAGTTAGCGCTAAATTCAGGATTGGTCGAACTTAATGATATCATAGTAGTTTTTGTATGCGTTGTATTAGTGACGATCTTCTGCAATAGTTCTAACGATGACATTATTTAAAATACTCCGTTATTTAATAGAACGCAATCTCATGAATTCAACCTTCAGTCGCGCAAGTTACTTTATCGCTAGCGATTATAAATACTTCATCGTAGGTTTTCATTATCGTTGCAAACTCCTCATCAGATATTTTACCATCGCTGAGATACGCAGAAAGATACGATGATAGTTTAGAATAGGATGTTGTTGCTGTGTGTAGTTTTGTTATATACTCTTGTAATTTATCATTTGTACACGTAGATATCTTTTTAGCGATAATATTAAGAATGCCTGCGCATGTTGTTGCCGTTGAAACGACGATTGTTACAACTGCAGGTGCTGTCATTGTTATTGTTGATAATAATAACCCCGTTCCAGCAATAACAGCGGAAACTGAGTAAACAATTATATCAATAGCAACCATACGTCTGCGATATTTTTTTACTTTTATTGTATAATCGTCGATGATATTTTTTAGTTTTGTTTGACACTCGCATACTTGAGCGTATCTGTGATGTTGAACGTCGATAAGTGAATCCGTCACTCGATTCATGATACTAACAACGTCATTTAATTAAGTAATTGAACAGTTTCAGCTACGAATTCCAGGCACCACCAGTAACGTCTCGGGGGCATTTCCGTTGATGTCAACGTGAACGTTTCTTTGATGTCCTTGGTTAGCATCACCAGCAATGGATTTTGATATACGTTCGGTGATGATGAAGTGGCCGCAGTAATTTCCAAACCGTACAGGGATAGCCTGTATAACCCAGTTACTTCTGCGGTATGTTCGAGAGTTTTATTTTGCGGTGTCCATGTTGTTGATCCTGATGCTACTGTGTATACCACATTGACGATCTGATTGTGAGGAATTTTAATCAGATTAGTTTTTTTAACAATAATAGGTATTCCACTGACAATATCGTTGAGTTTCATGTTAATATCGGCGAGTTTGATATCAACAGTTGGTGGAGTTCCAAAAAAATCATTAATAGACCTGTTTATGTTTCTACGAAAATTTAAGAAAGTTTGTACGTGATTAGTAAAATTAGTATTAATTGTAGTCATTTCATTATTGATTGTTTTTATTGCTGTTACTTGATCGCTAGCGATCTTAATGTTGCTATCGTCAACATATTTCTTCGTTGCAGCGTCAAAATCTGATTCTGGTGTTCTAAGATTATTAATACCATTATTATTCATGTTGAGAAATGCATGCATTATACCACCATTGACTAATACGTACTTAGATTCTTGATCATCGACGTATTTTTTTGTTGCTGCATCTGTATCTACGGTTGGGTTCCCAAGGTCTATAATTTTATTTCGGTTCATAATAATGTTACCCGTGAATGAAGTACCAGCTCGCTCGATAAAATCGTTAACTGACTTACCGGAATCTTGTATTTTACCTTGATCAGAAAAAATAACGATATTATTAATAACCACGGTGGGAATTCGTATAAAAACATCTAACTGTTGTATATTACTCGTTTTTAATCGTCCTTGTTTATCCTGAAAAACAACAACTTCATTTTGATCCACACTTGTGATATTTAATAAATCATCGATTTCATTTCTGAGCTGATCAAGAGTTGCATATTTAGATAAATCGACCCCCTGCTGAGCTTTGCGAGAAGATCTTCCATAAATATCTATCATTATATTTACTGATATCTGTTTAAGTGTGACAACGTGGTATATTCATGCGCGACTTTATGAGGTGGCGTTGTTGATTTTGATACAGCATCAAGTACAGCGAGTACTTCTCGACCGCATATCGGCGGATCAGTTAATTTTTGTGTCGGTAATGTTGAATACCAGATTTTAGAACGCATCGAATTCTGAGCAGTATTTACATATTTCAAAAACTCCTTTGGTGGTGCCAACCTATACGAATCAAAATAAATAATTCCACGTGGATCAATTGCATACGCCACCCAATGAGTGCCTGAACCAGAGTTTTTATCGAGATTAATAATACCAGTTTCATGTTGCATTGCAAGAGGAGGTAATTGATCACGCATGAAAACCCCTCTAAAGTTTTTTATATTCAGTTGCTTAGCGGCATTAAGTAAATCAAAATTGGACATAGGGAAAATCATCGAATTCGATGACGAAGTTACCGGGGCAATCTTAGGCCGCTTCCGTACCACGAATGTGGGGTCCCTGGCAATCTTAGACCGCGACCGTATGCCGGGCCTGATAATCTTAGACGGCCCGGCTGTGGAACGTTTGGTGCTCTTAGACGTCTTCCGCGTTGTTTTGCCCGTGATCTTTTTTTTAAATTTTCTGCATGCATAATTCCTTGACCCGTTGCTTTCTTTAACGTCATTCCAGCAGCTGTTCCAACAGCGCCTAATGCAGCTGCTTTTGCAACAGCTGGGGCTGCAGCGGCTATTAATGCTGGTATTGCTGCGAGAAGCGGGAATATACCACCCGTTTTAACGATTTCTTTAATGGCACTCGCAGAAAGATTGAGTTTTATACCTTTGTTTAGTTTTTTTGCTTCATTAAAATGCTTATGCTAACGTTCTGATAATGATAGCTTATTCGGACCACTCGCGATTTGTTCTCGCCACAGTGATATTTTTGCCGCACAATTATTTTTTGATGATGATTGTAGCTTTTTAATCTGACCAGGAGTCAGACTGACGTTAACTAGATGTGACATTTATAATTATTATGAGTGATCTAATTACATGTTTTCTATTGGGGCATCAATAATTCTCATTCGTCCACCAACACCTTCAAGTAATATTGATTTATCGCTAAGTATAACAGCAATTGCCCTATAACCACCAGCGGGCAGTCGAGTTAAACGAGCTCTAAAATTTATGTCAGCGACGGATTGTCTGAACAAATCTAAGTGTTCTAATGAAAAGTAATATATTGGATACAGTGTTGTAAAATCACGCTGAAATATCTGTAAACCAGAATCAATATTCTGATCACGCCCCATGAATGTCATTAATCGATGATAAGCACGTGCTACATGATTTTGATCGAAATTTAGCAACACTTCTTCAGAAGGTTCTTGATGTCCGTTTATCCTTAAAGAAACTTCACTAACCCCAAGCGTGCCAAACACCATTGGATTTCGTACCTGCGAATTTACTCTGGCATTTTCCTGAAGTGCAATAAATATATGTCGTGCTGCTGACACCCCCTGCTGTGATGCTATCTGCCATGCAAATAAACCAACAACGGTGCCTTAAATACTATCTGTGGTCATAGTCAACCACGATAACGTTGATTTACCACCTTGACTCATAAAAGAAAGTAAACGTTCTTCTTCGGTAATCGATGGAGTCATTACTGGCATCCACAGCGAAAGTTTTGTTAATATTACTTTACCCGCATCAAAGGCAGCATCACGCCATATTGCATCATCGTCGGTACCTTTTCTTACAAGTACAACTGTGTGTTTAGCGCCAAATATAACCTTCCTAACATTTCTGCAGAATCCAAATATATGTGATAATGGAATTGCACATGAAAAACTTTCATCATTGTTTAACATTGCTCGACGCGACGCGAATCCTAAGTTAAAATTTTCATTCATCGATGCGACTTCAGTTCCAGCTGCATTTAATGTCACATTTCTACTTTCTGGATGATCAGTTGTATCCTTTGCAAACATCATTGATGGACCAGCTGATCTTGAGTAATCATCACTATATCGCGCAAGACCAAGTATCGTCGTGGCAACGCCGACGTTTTCATGACAGATCTCAATCTCTCGTCCATCAATCATATATGCTGCACTTTTAAATAACGCCATAATACCATTATTGACAAAACCAGGTCGATCTAAAAGTCCATAATTTATATTATCTGCTTTTAAAAGTCTACCTTCGATTTCAATAAATGCTTCAGCGGGTAAGAAATATCTACTCGTATCTTGAACCTGTAGTTCAATTCGTCCACGCTCGTCAGGTACACGTGCGTCATAAGAATAATATTGATAATCGCGCACAGATTCATCCTTTAAAACTGGTGCATCCATGTCAAACGCGGGATCAGATATACGCTTGAACATTATTTATTATTATCGTCTTCGTCTAACACGAAGACCGCTTCCTGCTATCAGACTAGCGGTTATATTTTTTCTTTTTCTAACCCAACATCGGTGTTGGTAGCCAACTCTGATAGTTTTTGATTAGCAGCTTGATTTATTATTTTACTGACATTTGGGGGCATCACTTCAGTGCTGGGTAATTTTACTGTTTGAGGTTTTCGTCGTATTAATCGCGCTAGTCTATCCTTGATCGCTGAAAATGCTTTGCTAGCAACATCACCAACAGCGTCAATAGCTTTTTCACGAACAACATCGATAGCTTTCATTCCTAGTTGCTTTGCAAGTGGTATTGCCTTTGGGGCTATCCTTCCAAATAGACCCTGAACAACATCGCCTAGTCCATCTCCGTAGGTCGTTTTGTATACTGGTAATCGTGAATTTATTACCCTGACCATGGTTGGTCTATGAGTGTGTACGATCATATTATTATTAATCGATTTTATCACTAATTGCATCTAATTACACACTCAGTCGCTGTAATAATCATCGGGGATTTCATTAATGAGGGACCGATATACATTAATATCCATAACACCACCTGCAAATAATCGTTTACAAATATCAGCTGCTTCATTGATGATTTCTGGGGAATTATTACCAGCTCATTTTCCTCCAATGAGAATTTCTAGTCGATCAACATCAGCAAGGACGTTATTGGGGCAAGTAATAAAGCCACTTCCTAAACCACTTCCAGTTGCGCCAGGGTCTTGATATTCTTCGCTGCTCTTTGTTGTTTTGACCGGTTGTTTTCGTTGTTGTTGTGATTGTTGTGGTAGTGGTGGTAGTAATCGTGGTGATCGTTGTGGTGATGGTAATGGTGATAGTAATTGTGGTTGTGGATAATCACGAAGTGATTGTGGAAATTGTTGAACTTCTTCTCCAAGTGTTTTTACTGGTTTCTGTAATTTAAATTGTTTAGTTCTTTCGATATGCCTATATACAGCATCATCAAATTCATTAAAATTAATAATATCTTCATTAGATCTAATTTCTGGAACACCAGTAACAACGCGATATATATCCCTGATCCAATCAGCACGTTTTAGAGATTTAACATGTTCTGGTTTTACATATTTTTGTCTTTCATCATATCCAAACGCGGCAATATTAATTAATTTTTTTGGATCTCTGATAGCAGCAATACCTTCAGGTGTAAATTTATCTATTATCTTAATTCTGGTTCTTGGTTGTTGTGGTGGTGGTTGAGCTGCTTGAATTCGACCAGCAATATCAACAGGTAATGTTTCAAGAGCTATTTGTGCTGCCTCAGTTGCTGTAACGATTTTCTTTGTTGGTTCAACAATTGGTTTAAATAATTGTTCTGCACCTTCTGCAAATTCCACTTGAGACTCCTGACGTTCTTGTAGTTGTTGCTTGACTAAATCACGGACGGGTAAATATTTTTTGATCGCCTGTAGTCGCTCTCGAGCTAATCTAGCTGATTGTGGTTCTCTAATCATTATTGATATTATTTATAATGGCCGTTTAATTTACAGCAGCAGAGGGGGTGAACTACCGATATTGAGTGACCAACGCGTAAACGAAACAAATAAAAAAACGCGTCAGAGATAAAGTAACGTGATATAAAGTTAGAGGTTGCGGTTTAGCGTTACTGACCTTATTTTTTCAGCACTCGTAGGAACCTTTAATTTTCATAAATAAGGTCCCTACAAAAAAGGTCTGTTCACCCCCTCTGCTGCTCGACTCGTTTAAATAGTAACATTGACAGGTCTGAATAGTTAACTAGTTTACACATTATCAGTGTGAGGTCTTATCGTATGACTTGTTTACACATCATCTGTGTGAGGTCTTTTTGTATGATTAGTTTAAACATCACCAGTGTGAGGTTTTATCGAATGACTTCTTTACACATCATCAGTGTGAGGTCTTATTGTATGACTTCTTTACGCATCATCAGTGTGAGGTCTTATCGTATTACTTGTTTACACATCATCTGTGTGAGGTCTTTTTGTATGATTAGTTTAAACATCACCAGTGTGAGGTTTTATCGAATGACTTCTTTACACATCATCAGTGTGAGGTCTTATTGTATGACTTCTTTACGCATCATCAGTGTGAGGTGTTTTCGTATTACTTGTTTACACATCAACATTGTGAGGTCTTATCATGTGACTTATCTACACATCAACAGTGCGAAGTCTTATCATATGACTTGTTTACATACCAACGTTCAGAAGATTGCATAACGGGAGTATATTCATTCATTTATCAAGCTTAAATCTTAGAGAAAAAAGAACTACATAGTTTTTTTTCCCGTTATGGATATTCAATGCTCGTTCTAGTTACAAGACGAGTAGGTAATAGGGCGCTGATATTTTTTTATACACCGCTGACTGTCAATTATGTAACAACTCATCCGATAAGTTTGAAATTTTTATCTCGGGATTTTTAGTAATGAGATTTTTATCTCTGGATTTTTAGTAATGAGATTTTTATCTCGGGATTCTTAGTAAAGTACATTTGAGCAGCTAAAGATACAGATTGTGCAGTTTGAAAACTGAGTCTCAAAACGTTTAAACGCAAATTAATGCTTCCAAGAATTTTGCGCGTTTAAATAAGCAAAAATTGATATCAAGAAGGCACAATACATCTCTTTGTATCAAAATGGTATAAATCGTTCATTAATTGTATTACTCGGTCACTGGTTCATTACTGGTTTTATAAGCAAGTGCAGTTATTGTAAAATTGCAATTAGGCTGTTTATAAAGTCATTGAAATATTATAGTGATATTAAAATACAAAATCATGTAATTCGTTCACTGAGATATCAAATTTAGAATTGACAATTTCACGTAATCTATTTGGAAACTTCCTGTCTGAACAAAATCTTGCGGATAAAAGTTACTTCCGTTTTATTTAACTCTTTGGATCTGAGAAAAAGACATGCTTATGGACAGTGCAGAACACAGAAACAACACCCTAGGAGGAGCGGGAATGGTTTCTTGTGCAACGACAAACTCCAATGTCTTAGATACCACTCATAACGTTTCCCGAATAGAAACATGCTTGCATGATTGGTGTGCGGGTGATTGCTTGTGTCTTTTATTTACCATTACCTGATGATTTTTTTTGTACTTATAATTAATAAATTTTAGAAATATATGCATATGCTGCTGCTATTTTTCTATGTATTGTTCTTGCACAAAGCGGTTATGGGAATGGGGGCTTTTATTTGTATAGTTAATTATCACATAGTTCATAACTGACAAGTTCCATATCTTAAATCTAAGCTAGAACACTGTAAGGAAATTCAACGAATCCCTTAGATAAGTGATAAATAGTTGTCGATTTATCCGATAATTTCAAATTCTTAGATAAATACAACAACGGCGCAATATGTCTGTTAAAATTATGTTAACTTATTTAATAATAAATCAACACAAAGGTAAGAAATCGTGGATATTAAGACAGAGTAATATGCGTAAATATGTCAACGATTATAGATCATTGTTAAAGGCAAGGTACGAAGCTGATCTCAATCCTTGACGAAATAGGCTCTTGAATTTCATAAAATTATAAACCTATACGATCCTATTTAACTGACAAATAAATGACAAATAACTTTCTTTTTGTTGTGTCCTCAAATTTGGACTTAAACATTCCTCCTAAGTTCTGCAAGAGCCAGCAGCAGAGGGGTTGAACAGACCATTTTTGTTGGAGACCTTATTTATAAAAAAATAAACCTTCCTACGAAAAGGAAATCTCAATGTCAATAACGTTAAACCACAACCTCTAACAATCACTTTGTCAGGCCGATTGGGTTTGCTTATTTTGTTACTTTATCTGACGCGCGTTTTTATTTTCAGGAATGTTTCGTTTACGCGCTGGTCACTCAACGCTGGTCGTTCACCCCCTCTGCTGCTATAATTAACCAAAGATTTTATCCAGACCTATACGATATCTAGATCTTGGGTCATGTAAATTTATTGTTATAAATCCGAACGGAACAGCTTGTGCTTTTGAAAAGAAGTTTCTAAACTTAATCATGTCCATGTCCCCTGAACACCAAGTATAATAACTATTTTGTAAAGTATAATTATCTACTCCATTAAACACAATTAAGATATTGCAATTATCTCTGATCACTTTAGGAATTTGTGTGTATTTCTGAGTTAAATAAATCACGTCTGTATTTTTGTGACGGCCTCGCGAAAATATCCGAGCTGGATTTGATTGTTTATCCAGCGTTACATCATCGTATACTACGAGATTATTGATACATCCATCAAGATCATCTATGGATGAAGCTTCATCGATATCGGTAATAAAATCAATACCATCATTATGTTTATCAGGACACGTCAGCGACTTTGCATTTTCATTAAAATCTTTAAGTACTTCGTAACATCTTTGATCATCTACAGATGGTGCTACTAAATATATTTTATCCCACTTGAGCCATCGCATTATCAGATTAAGTAATAATTGCGTTTTGCCAGCCCCAGATGGGCCAAGTATAATTGCTCTGATGGAATTTGGTAGCGCTGGATGATGCTTGACTGGCTCTTGTTTTCGTGTCGCTGAGAAGTCAGTTATATCCATATAATAATAATATGGATTGATATTGTGTTCTATGTAGAGCACCCACCCCCAACGCTGGATTAACGACAATAATAACAAAAAATGACAGGCGCGCACTTACAGGCAAGTGTGTGAAATGTGGTACAAAAAAATACAAATTTATTTCATCAAAGACAGGTGGAGATATCGCTGCTTCGTTAGGTAAATTACCAAGAGCTCCATGGGCAAAGTATCCTGGTGAGAAACATTTACCTGGATATAATTATCGTGGTCCTGGAACTCGATATCCGACTCGATAACCAAGACCAACCAAAACCTGGAGAGTATCCAATAAATAAGATTGATCAAGCGTGTCACGTTCATGATGTCGCGTATAAAAGTAAAGATTTACAACAATGACATCTCGCCAATATAAAATTAATTCATGCCATAAATAATGTAAAAGATAAATCACTTCGAGAAAAATTAGCTGCTTTTCTGGTAAAAGCTTTTATGAAAGGTAAAATAATGTTAGGGGCTGGTAATTAATCAACTGATTATTATCATAATAATGGAATCTGTTTATTATAGCCCAAGAGGATATTGGAGAGGCAATGCAGCAATTAGTAAACTTGCTGAAGCAGCAAAAGTCTCACGTGATGTTGCTGCAGCGTGGTTAGCATGACAGGCAATATGGCAAATTTATCTACCACCACCTAAAAAAATTCAGTATGCACATTTTGATGTCAGTACCCCTAATGAAGTTCATCAAGCAAATATTTTGTTTTTACCACATGATACCATTAAAATTGGCAGACGTCAATACACATACAGATACGCGTTAACTGTCGTTGACGTTGCGAGTAGGTATAAAGAAGCAGAACCACTGTCAAGAAAAACAGCAACTGAAGTTGCATCTGCGTTTGAACGAATTTATCAACGAGGACCCTTGCGATGGCCACAACTGCTGCAGGTTGATCCTGGCAAAGAATTTCTTGGTGCAGTATCATCGTTGATGAAACAACATAACGTTAAAATCAGACGAGGACACACTGAAATTCATCGTGATCAGGCAATCGTTGAACAATTTAATCGAACACTTGCTGAGCGGTTATTTGGATACCAGTATGCAAAGGAAATATCCGCTGACTTTAAGTCCATGGAGAGATCTCGTGAATGGGTTGCAAGTTGACCAAGTGTGATAGCTGCGTTAAATAACGAAATTGCTCGTGCAACTTCTATGAAACCTTCTAATGCGAGCACAAAAAAATATATACCAATACAACGTGAATCTTCCTCTCAACCAGTACTAGGTAATGTGACCGTAAGATATTTATATGAACCTGGTGAACTTGAAGGAGGTAGAAAAAGAGCAACTGATCCTATCTGGGGTGTGACCACACATAAAATTTCTAGCGTGGTAAGGTCCACAGGTAGACCTGCAATCAACAGATTAGATTCAACTGCTCCTCAGCGTGGATTTGTACGCGAACAATTACAAATAATTCCTACGGATACACAATTACCACCGCGCTCACTTTTGCAAACTTGCACAGCGTCCAGCTCCCCGACGTCGATTACATTCAAGACAGGTCAGCATCACATTTTCGCGTGTGTGACCAAGATTACTATTAATTCTATCAACTGTAAATTGTCTTGGATTATTATTTGAATACTGCCACAGCATATTACAGTTACAACTTGCACAGTGATTATTCTGTCGTTGTTTTAGTGTTATAATAAATTCAGCATCCATAGCAAGGTCGCGATTATTTTTTTTGTCACATTGCTTATAGCTCGCTAATTTTTTATTGATATCGACAAAGTTGTTAGTGATTTCTTCGGTTATTACGCAATCCATGATAACCCTGTGCAGTTGAGATATTCTTCTGACTCGAGACACTGCAAGATAAACTAAATTTGACCACTCAATACGATCATCGACAATCCAAATATTTGTATCGGTAATAGTTAATCCCTGTGACGAGTGAATCGTTATAGCGTATCCTAACGTCCACGGCGATTTATCCATACTCAACGCGCTCTCAACAACATCAACAACAACTAAAACAATATCATTTAGCACAAGATTTTGTATTCCACCACCAGGAATCTCAACATCAACATTCTGTCGTCGAGTATCTGCTGGGCGATAACACAAAGGTACAGGTAGATTTGAAAATTTTTCTTTATGAAACGTGAATAATTGTTGTTGAAGTGTATCGCGAACTATTTTTCTACTTACAACTATCAAATCAGCAGGTCTCCATAAAGTCCAAAAATCATTCATAGAAGTTTCTGGAATTACTTTACGCATTATCTCACACTGTATTTTATCTGGCTGTAGTCTTATTAACTTTTTAAAATCTTTTAGTTATTTATCAATAGCTCTATGGTCATCAGTTATTTCTTCGTAATAATCTACAAATGTTTTCAGCCACTCATGTGGAGACGATCCAGTGAAAGGTGGCGGTTGACCATGATCGACACACATTATCACAGCAGTATTCTTCAATAACAGCCAAACGAGAACTATTTTTAATACCTCTAGCGACACCGTGCATATCTCGTCCCAGATAATAATTTTAGGAATGTATTTCTCACCCATCCGCGATGGAGTCCATGTGTCTCCGCACCATCTAAAGAAACTATGGTATGTACATGATTTTACTCCTCGTTCTTTTATTTCCCTGGCGAGTTTATGTGTCGGTGTCAAAACAATCATATCAGAACAATTATTAAATAATTCAATCGCGTGTGTTGTTTTACCTGAACCACCACGCCCATTAAGATAAACGGTTTTATGGCTAGCCACAGGATCATATACAGATGGTGTCGATGACAGTCCTGGTATTTGATTATTTTTGTAATATGTCTCCGCAATTTCAACGTTGGCAGATTCAGAATAACTAATTATATCTTCATGTTTTATTCTCCATTTGCCCCATGATGCATGATTGTTAATATGCAATTGTTTAACAAATCCGCATATTTTTTATTTATATAAAATGAATCTGTCGCGACTCTGACTGCATAACGAGGAAATCTGTTTATCATCGATAATAAATTTATCGAAACATACGCTAACATCGAAGATCTTAAATGAGTAAACTGCGGTGACTCGCCATCAGTATAGCTCACAATTGTACCTAATTTAGTTCCGTCTGATAAATAAGCATTAATTCGACTTATAAATGTGTTTTTCTCCGTTGTATCAGCAATTATAAAATCGAGTTCAGCATCGTCCATAATTAATCTTGTACACATTCGTTTATGATCATATGATCCTCCTTGCGTAAATTTACCGATTATTTTTCTGCCGAGATCTTTTGCAAATTTCTCATCACTTTCTCTCCTGCATTCACGTATATTATTAGTAATTTTAATAATATCATCTTCGTTAAGATTAGAAAAATCTCTTCTAGCATCATTAATATTAAATATATCCGGTTCTGGCAACCATACTTGTTTCTGCACGCGGTATGATATAATTGCTTCACTCACGCTCAACGACACTAAAATTCTAGCATCAAGCATGTACTGTATTAGTACTATTGGAACCCAACATTTTTCTGAAAAATGTCTTCCAAACCACGCATAAACAATCGGATGGAGATCCCCGTAAAACTCGAACGACTCTATACAGGCGAATCCGGTTAAGTCAAAATCTGGTAAGGGTCCATTTATTGCAACTCTGGTCATCTCGTGTGTCGGATGTCCAAATCTCTTAAAGTATCCAGAACACTCTCCGTATCCAAGAAAACTTCCAGGATAACATGCTACCATATCAACTGAGATAACGTCATTATAATCTTATTTAGTATTCCACAATCAAACCGTGTCCGTATTCGATACAACTGTGTTGGACATCTTCAAGAAATTCCAATCGTTTCGGTTTCCATGAATTTTTCTCCTGAGCAGCGTGAGCAGCAACTGATGGAAAGGTAAAACAATTATTCAGTAATTGTCCAACCTTAATATCATCAGAGGTATATTTTAATGCAAAATTTTTCATTTCTTCGTGGAGAAATTCTGTACGATAAATATCACCATTAGACCGTACAAACTGATTATGAAAATCATATTCCGAACTCTGAAACAGCCAAACAGATACAGGGTCAATTTTACTGATATTTCTGATACAATCAAATACATGACCATTATAAAATTTAACCGTTATGTCTCGTGGAAATATTGTTACTGCCACAGTCCATGCATGAGCGTTATGATCAATAATTTCTATCGAAGCTCCTTTTGATTCATATTTCGATTTGTACAAAATCTCTCCGGTTAACGTCTTCACTGTTATTGGGAATTTTGATTTCTTTCCCAGCTCAGCAACGTCGCTGATAGACGCTCCGGTATCTTTAACTGCTTCTGCCCACGTATTTATTTTTTTACGTCGTAAATCTATTAAACCGTTTCCGCGTATGGCGTTTGTGAAGTGTTCTGTAACTCGTTCAGCTACACAATTTATCCTTGATGCTGTCAGCGATGACAGTTTCATAGGTTTGAGATCCCCAACGTTAGGTTTATTATTTAACGGATATATTGCGTACACAACCGCAGTCACAGGATAAACTCGTTTATAATACGGTTTGTCAATACCAGTAAGTATTCCTGGTCTGGAATTTTTACTGAGAACAATATTATTTCCTGACTGCATGTGGACAGAATCACGCTTGTCACGGATAATCCAAGTGTCATCATCTGTCTTTACAATAAATTTTATTAAAATAAAATATCTCTGAACATTGAGGTAGTCAATAATCTCTCTTCCTCGTTTGTCATTCATTACATTGACAGTATTTCCAATTCTGAATGTCGACCACACATGAGTCGCACCATCGTCGCGAAATTCCTTTTTGGCTTCACGGATACGTTTTGTTATATCCTTATTCGTTAAAGCTAGATCTTGCATCGAAAAACTAAATTTATATTTCGGCAGTCTGTCAAGATCAAATCTGGCTCCCGCTGAGACAGCGGTGGGTTCAATTGTGGATAATTCCTGCATTATTAAAATTAAGACAAATATGTATTTAAATTGAATTTTAATTACTTGTATATGATTCAAACAAAGAATCGATGTAATTGGCTTATGATCGGATATACTTCTCCTTGTAACAAAGGATGCGTAAATGAATTCTGCGGTTTTCATATGCAGCGCGTTAGACACGGTAGTCTAGGACCAAAACCGTGTGTGCGGTGTGGTGTTGGAGTCAGAGGAAAAACTCAACTGTGTGTGCAATGTGGTGGTAAAAAATACAGAGAGCTGAAACGATATTACGATAAAAAAAAAAATAACACTTTAACATCTTCAGGTGAATCTCCTATAAAAACCGAAGAATATTATCTCGCTAGATTTTCAAAATAATGATTTAAACAAATAATATTAGTATATAAATGGAGCAAAATGAGTTTGTAACGCATCCAATCATTACAAATTATGAAGCATCTCGTGATGGTGTGATTAGGCACTGTAGATTAAAGAAACCAGTCGGTAGTGTTGATAAATTTGGCTATTTTAAATTTAATACCAGTGGAAATAAAAATTATTTATCACATAGGTTCGTGTTTGAGTATTATTTTGGACTAATCAAAGATGGACTTGTAATCGATCACATCAGTGGTGATAAACTTGATAACTCGCTTGATAACTTGCGAATTGTTACACAAAGTCAAAATTACAAATTCGGAAATTCTGGCGGCGCACGATACGCAAGGGCTGTTAAATCTGTAAATACAGATGGCGAAGAAATGATATTTAAATCAATTAATTCTGCTGGTAAATAGTTTAACATAGTACCACCTTCAGTAAAATGCGTGGCAGATAATATCACAAAATCTGCTTTTTCAGTAAGATTTGGACGAAAAATCTAATTCGCGTATGTTCCTATGGTATTAGATGATTAAGCGAGACAACTCCGTCAAGCATAACTTAGTAAATCAAACAGTTGTCGTGCTTGTCGTGCTAATGACAGCAATATATTGCGAATTTTGGTCACAGCGGAACCCACATTGCTTTGAGTAAGTATCGATATATCTTTTCTTATTGTATGTGTTATTTCGCCCATTAATAAATATATCGTTCATAAAAATGATATGTAATTGTGTGTACATTAGTTCGCAGCAAAAATCCATTTGTCTTCAAAATACATGTATAACACAACACTAGAGATTTATACAGTTTGAATGTCCCATAGGACACTAATGTTTCCAAGAAGCCCATTGAATGTAGCTAATTTGTGTTACTATTACACAGAAACACATTTACTAAGAACAAGCTAATCCGATAACCTGAGTCACATTGCCTATGTTAGATTATATCGGCTAATATATCTCAACAGTGAATAAATGTATACATGAGGTTATTTTTAGAAATGAGTATGGCATGTGTGTTCATATAACTTATCGATTATTTTAGTATCCTTAGCAACGTCTGATAATACAGACTTTTAACTCGGCAGAAATGAGGGTCTTATATCTATGTTTCTCAATTTAACAGTGTATTTTGGAAATAAATTCACATTTTACAATAATTGTGATTTTATTAAGAAATCCACACTACATTTTACAATAATTGTGGTTTTATTCTGTATACTTTAAGTGCCTGCGCTTTAACTATATAATAATGTTTTCATTATGTATATATAATGAAGTCCGGTGGGCGATTGCTAACGCGTTGGATTCTCGTACTCAAGGTCCGTGGTTCGATTCTCGTGACCGGCACATTGTCGGCGAAGGGCGATTTGATGCCAAAATTTCTTATTTAGTGGGGGCGTTAGCCAGCCCTTCTGCGTTTCAATAGAAAATTTGTACACTCTCCAACATGTCAACACGTGGTGGGTGCACTTTTGCACTCCCTGGGTTGATTATGGGGGTTGAGTGTGTAAATTTTTATTGAACGTAGAGAAGGCCCGTAGTACTGTCTTTAAGATAAGTTTATATGTAACTGTGCTGTCCTAGAGTTAAAGTTCTTAGAATTAAGTTTATATTTAACTGTGCTGTCCTAGAGTTAAAGTTCTTAGAATTAAGTTTATATGTAACTGTGCCGTCTATAAAAAACCTTGTATATAATTTCTGCATAATTAAGATTATGTATATAATTGCCGTAAATATGCTTGCTGTAAATACGCTACTGTAATTAAGATTCTGTGTTTTGTGCTGTCCTTAATTAAGATATAATCATATGTATATAATCATAACCATATGTATATAATCATAATCATTTGTATATAATAATATGTATATAATCATATGTATATAATCATATGTATATAATCATAATCATATGTATATAAATCTTGAAACAGTCCTTAGAGGGGACTATTATTTTTATTTTATTAATATTATTATGATTTTATTTTTATATTAAGCAAACATTTGTAATATAATGAATTCTGAAAATATTAATGTTATTATTTCTGCGATTAAAAAATTACAACATAACGGTATAAATATATCTGATAATCTTAATCCTGAAAAAATTCTGTGTGATTTTGAATCATTAGAACAACGGAAATTAGAAAATAGATATACTTGGCCATCTGATTATAAATTCATGAAGTTTATCCAGCAGGCAATGTTACAGTTGCTGGCAACAGTTACAGATAATCAGGTAAAGCTGTTTGTACCTCTCTCACAAGCTATTGACAAAATTAAGTTAGAATTATCTCATGAATACGAACAGAAAAAGATTGTAAACTTTCGTATAAGACAGTTAAGGGAGCATTGTGAAAATAATAGTGATAATGAAGGTGGAGTCAATGTGATAATGGCTAAAAAAATCCCTGGCAAAATTGAAGTATACAGTTTGTTTACTTATAATTATAATATTATTTTATTCAGATTCTGATAATTACGATTTACCCCAGTAAAAAAAAATTATTGTGATCCGAGTTAGATTTGGACATTTTTTTTTTGTTGTTTCACGATGACGCATTATGATCGTGCGCTAACGGCAACAACAACGACATTATTGAAATTTCATAAATATTATTATTTTCTGAGGGTCAAACCCCCAGCGATATTCTAATTGATTTTCATGATTTTTCGATAACATGAAAAACTTTCGTCAAAATTTCTTATTTTTTACTAATTTTTCATGTTTTTTTCTGTTTTTCATGAGATTTTAGCGAGTCATTATCAAATTTATCAAAAAATCATGAAAATCAATTAGAATATCGCTGGGGGTTTGACCCTCAGAAAACAATAAATCCAACTGATTTTCTTTGATTTTTCGGTCATTTTCCACATAAAAAGCAAGATTTTCAGCCAAAAATCAGTAAAAAACAATAATTTTATTAATTTTTATTTGCAAATTAAAAAATTATTCTGATCCGAGTTAGATTCGGATATTTTTTGTTTTTTGTTTCACGATGACGCATTATGAGCGTACATATAGATTAATACTTAAAACCTCATTTCGCAAACCCAAAATGTGTCCAGTCTGGTCTGTAAGTTTGAAATATATTCTTGATAATAACGGATTATGTACACGTAGATAAACGGGGTTAATTGGCTCAGATACAATTAACCAACCCGGGTGGCGCTTGAGGACTAAATGAATATAATATATATCCTTGCTGGGCCTGGCTAGACTTTGAAAGATCTACTTGATAGCTGCCATCAATTACATCACATACTAGATTGACTGCGATTGTTGATGTTATATTAACAATACTATGTGAGATATGACGGCCTCCACCGTATGGATCGTTGTTGTGTTTAAGAATAACCGGTGGCGGGGATATTTTTTTCCATGATTCAAGTATTTTTGGAAAATATTCATCGATATTAATAAAATCAGGAATATTTACTTCAGATATAAGATTATTTAATACTATTTCTTTAGCATTATCAGGGACAACAATTACTGATCTGAGATGATAATATACATTTCTAGTTAAAATGTGCTTAGGATAATTAAAATCATATAATATTGAATTTAAATGTCGAATTCCTTCAAGGATAATTTCTTTTTTGTCGTTGCTGTAATGTTGAATTATGTTAGTGACATGATTTTTAATAACATTGAAAAAATAATTAAATTTCTCATTCATTGCTTTATTTACATTAGTGATAGGTATTTTACTAAAAAAGCCATGATGGAGGTCCCTTTGTGTAAATTTCTTTTAGATTAGGAATACTTTCAGCGTTATCAATAAAAAAATTCATTGACGGTCCATGGATACATTTTTCTGTAATTGGGAATCTCCTTAAATCTTTTTTCGCTTGTCTTAAATTCTTCCCGCGCTGGTTCTGGAATTCCATTTGAACTTTGGTCTGGGGGAACATCAGGCCATCCTAACACTGATCTGATCGAACTTTGATAATTATCTACAACATAATCAGGGGAATTTATTTCAGTCGCCGCTGATAATGTTGGTTCGTAAACAGTAATTGCTATTTTGATTCTTTTCCTGTAATAGATTTAATTCTACGTTGGAACTCATCATTAATCTGTTCTATTTGATAACTGCCCGTTGAAATTCCAACAACTTGCCAATCAGGAGTTCCATCAGGTTTATTCTTATTTGCAAATACCAGTGAATTGTTTGCTGGTAGTCCACCAAACGATTTTGACCTGATATTTGGCCAGCTATGATAAACTCATAATTGTGCTAGCGCTATTTCACTTGCTGAAATTGCAGTTGGAAAGTTAACGCTAAATTCAGGATTGGTCGAACTTAATGATATCATAGTAGTTTTTGTATGCGTTGTATTAGTGACGATCTGTTATAATAGTTCTAACGTTGACATTATTATTACTGTTATTATTTTAATAGAACGCAGAGCATTCTCTCGGGAATTCAATCTTCCATTTTATCACAAGTTACTTTATCTCTAGAATCACTAGCGATTCTAAATGCTTCATCATAGGTTTTCATTACCGTTGCGAACTCCTCATCAGATATTTTACCATCGCTGAGGTACGCCGAAATATACGATGATAGTTTAGAATAAGCTGTTGTTACTGTGTGTAGTTTTATTATGTACTCGTGTAATTTATCATTTGTACATGTAGATATCTTCCTAGCGATAATACTGAGAATGCCTGCGATAATCGTTGAAGTTGAAACGACAATTGTTACAACTGCAAGTGCTGTCATTGTTATTGTTGATAATAATAATCCGATTCCAGCAATAACAGCAGAAACTGAGTAAACAATTATATCAATAACAACCATACGTCTGCGATATTTTTTGCTTTTACTGTATAATCGTCGATGATATTTTTTAGTTTGGTTTGACACTCACATACTTGATTGTATCTGTGACGTTGAACGTCGATAAGTGACTCCGTTACTAGGGTTTGATTCATTATACAATGACGTTGTCACTTAATTAAGTAATTACTTGAAAAGTTTCAGCTACGAATTCCAGACAACACCAGTAACGTCTCGGGGGCATTTCCGTTGATGTCAACGTAAATGTTTCTTTGATGTTCTTATTTAGCATCACCAGTAGAGGATTATGATATACATTCGGTGATGATGAAGTGGCCGCAGTAATTTCCAAACCGTACACAGATAGCCTGTATAACCCAGTTACTTCTGCGGTATGTTCGAGAGTGTTATCACGCGGCGTCCATGTTGATGATCCTGATGCTACTGTGTACACAAGAGAACGCAACGTGTTCTGATGATGAATTTTAGTAAGTAACTCTGTTATTAGATTTGTTTGTTCAACAATATCAGGGATTCCCCTAACAATATCGTTGATTTTTGTGTTAATGTCAGCAAGTTTTATGTCAACAATTGGTGGACTTCCAAAAAATTCATTATTATATATGTTTATGTTTCTACGAATATTCAGGAACGTTTGTACGTGATTGGAAAAATCAGTTTTAAATGTGGTCATTTCATCGTTGATTGTTGTTAATGATGTCACTTGATCGCTAGCGATATCTTTGATGTATTTTTTCGTTGCAGCGTCGAAATCTGCTTCTGGTGTTCTAAGATTATTAATACCATTATTATTCATGTTGAGAAATGCACGCATTATACCACCGTTGACTAATACGTACTTAGATTCTTGATCATCGACGTATTTTTTTGTTGCTGCGTCTGTATCTGCGGTTGGGTTTCCAAGGTATGTAATTTTATTTTGATTCATGATAATGTAACCGGTGAATAAATCACCAGCTCGCTTGATAAAATCACTAACTGACTTACCGGAATCTTGTATTTTACCTTGATCAGCAAAAGTAACGATATTATTAATAACCACGGTGGGAATTCGTGTAAGTACATCTGACAGTTGTATATTACTTGTCTTTAATCGTCCTTGTTTATCCTGAAAAACAACAACTTCATTTTGATCCACACTTGTGATATTTAATAAATCATCGATTTCATTTCTGAGCTGATCAAGAGTTGCATATTTAGATAAATCGACTTGCTGCTGAGCTTTGCGAGAAGATCTTCCATAAATATCTACCATTATATTTACTAATATCTGTTTAAGTGTGACAACGTAGTGTATTCATGCACGACTTTATGAGGTGGCGTTGTTGATTTTGATACAGCATCAAGTACAGCGAGTACTTCTCGACCACATATTGGCGGATCCGTTAATTTTTGTGTTGGTAATGTTGAATACCAGATCTTAGAACGCGATGCGTTCTTACTTTGCATAACAGTACTTTGTACTGTGCTAACATATTTTAAAAATTCTTTTGGTGGTGCTAGTCCATATGAATCAAAATAAATAATTCCACGTGGATCAATTGCATATGCCACCCAATGAGTGCCTGAACCAGAGTTTTTATTGAGATTAATAATACCAGTTTCATGTTGCATTGCAACGGTAGGTAACTGATCACGCATAAAAACACCTCTGAAGTTTTTGATATTCAGTTGCTTAGCAGCATTAAGTAAATCAAAATTGGACATAGGAAGAATCATCGAACTCGGTGACAAAGTCACCGGGGCAGTCTTAGACCTTTTCCGTACCATAAATATGGGGTCCCTGGCAATCTTAGTCTGCGACCGTATGCTGGGCCTGATAATCTTAGACGGCCCGGCTGTGGCACGTTTGGTGCTCTTAGACGTCTTCCGTGTTGTTTTGCCCGTGATCTTTTTTTTAAGTTTTCTGCGTGCATAACTCCTTGACCCGTTGCTTTCTTTAACGCCATTCCAGCAGCTGTTCCAACAGCGCCTAATGCAGCTGCTTTTGCAACAGCTGGAGCTGCAGCGGGTATTAATGCTGGTATTGCTGCGAGAAGTGGAAATATACCACCCGTTTTAGCGATTTCTTTAATGGCACTCGCAGATAGATTAAGTCGTATGCCAGTCTTCGATTGTTTGGCTTTATTGAAGTGTTTATACTGGCATTCTGATAATGATAGCTTATTCGGACCACTCGCGATTTGCTCTCGCTTTAATGATATTTTTACCGCACAATTATTTTTTGATGATGATTGTAGCTTTTTAATCTGAAAAGTCAGGAGTCAGAGTAACACCAACATGTTGATATGACATTTATAATTATCATAATTTTTTAAATCAGGATCTAATTACATATTTTCTACTGGGGCATCAATAACTCTCATTCGTCCACCAACACCTTCAAGTAACATTGATTTATCACTAAGTATGACAGGGACAGCTCTGTAATTAGCAATAGCTCCTCGGTTTACGCGAGCTCAAAAATGTATGTCAACGACGGATTGTCTGGTTAAATCTAAATGTTCCAGCGAAAAGTAATAAATCGGATATAATGTTGTAAAATCTAACTGTGATATTTGTAAACCAGAATCAATATTCTGATCACGTTCCATAAATGTCATTAATCGATGATATGCACGCGCAACATGATTGTTATCAAAATTTAATAATATATCCTCAGATGGTTCTTGATGTCCATTTATCCGCAACGAAACTTCAGAAGCACCAAGTCTGTCAAATATCATATTACTTTCTGTTTGATCATTTACTCGTAAATTATTCTGAAGAGCAATAAGTATATGCCGTGGTGCAGAAACACATTGCTGTGATGCTATTTGCCATATAAATAAACCATTAATGTTACTCTGCACAGCATCTGTGGTCATTGTCAACCATGATAACATTGATTTACCACCTTGACTCATAAAACAAAGTAAATGTTCTTCTTCAAGTATTGTTGGAGTCATTACTGGCATCCATAAAGAAAGTTTTGTTAAATTTACTATACCAGCATTACCAACAGATCGCCATATTGCATCATTATCAGTAGCCTTTCGCACAAGTGCAATTGTATGTTTAGCTCCAAAAATGACTTTTCTAACATTTCTACAGAATCGAAAAATATGTGATAGTGGAATGGCACATGAAAATGCTCTCCTTGCACGCTTAACATTGCTCGACGTGATCTAAATCCTAAGTTGAAATCTGGATCAACATTAATAATTATATTTTGCACATCAGCGCCGGCGTTTCCAGCATGGTTTTGTGGGCGTCCTATATCATACTGTTGATATTCAGCGTGGTTAGAAGTATCCTTAGCAAACATCATTGATGGTCCAGCTGATCTTGAATAATCATCACTATATCGCGCAAGACCAAGTATCGTCGTGGCAACATCAACATCTTTTTGAATTGTTTCAATATTTTTTCCATCAATCATGTATGTAGAGCTGTCAAACAACGCCATGATGCCATTATTAACAAAACCAACACTAAAATCAGCTGCGTATGTTCCTGGCGGTACAAGAGTATTATCTAAAATTTCACCTTCAACCTCAATAAATGCCTCAGCAGGTAAGAAATATCTGCTTGTATCCTGAACTTGTAGTTCAATTCGTCCACGCTGATTTGGCTCTCGTGCATCATAAGAATAATATTGATAATCGCGCACAGATTCATCTTTTAAACCTGGTGCATCCATGTCAAACGCGGGATCAGATATACGCTTGAACATCTTTATTATTATCGTCTTCGTCTAATACGAAGACCGCTTCCTGCTATCAGACTAGCGGTTATATTTTTTTCTTTTTCTGACATTGGTACACTAGCCAACTCGGCTAGTTTTTGATTAGCAGCTTGATTTATTATTTTACTGACATTTGTGGGCATCACTTCAGTGCTGGCCAGTTTCACTGGTGGCTGAGGTTTTCGTCGTATTAATCGTGCTAATCTATCCTTGATTGCTGAGAATGCTTTGCTAGCAACATCACCAACAGCGCCAATACTTTTTTCACGAACAACATCGATAGCTTTCATTCCTAGTTGCTTTGCAAGCGGTATTGCTTTTGGGGCTATCCTTCTAAATAGACCTTGAACAACATCACCTTGTCCATCTCCGTAGGTCGTTTTGTATACTGGTAATCGTGAATTTATTACCCTGACCATGGTTGGTCTATGAGTATTGTATATAATCATATTATTATTAAGTGATTTTATCACTAATTGCGTCTAATTACATACTCAGTCACTATGATAATCGTAAGTGACATTGTCACTGATTTCATTAATAAGGGACCGATACACATTAATATCCATAACACACCTGTAAATAATCGTTGACAAATATCAGCTGCTTCATTAATGATTTCTGGGGAATTATTGCCAGCTCGTTTTCCTCCAATGAGAATTTCTAGTCGATCAACATCATCAAGGACGTTATTGGGACAAGTAATAAGGCCACTTCCTAAACCACTTCCAGTTGCACCGGTAGAATCGCTAGTGATTCCAGGATCTTGATATTCTTCCTCTGTTGTTCTAACTGGTTGTCGTGGTGATTGCAATTGTTTCATTAAGTCTTCTAAATGTTTATCTTGTTCTAGTTTTTTGTTTTGTATTTTTTTTTTTTTTTTGTTTTATTTGTTCCATTAGTTGTAATTGTGGTGATCGTGGTAATTCAAATTGTTGTTGTGGTTTCAATTGTAATTGTTGTGGTGATCGTTGTGGTGATGGTAATAGTCGTTTACCTTGTTTAGCTTTTTCGATATGCTTATAAACATCCTCATCAAATCTGTTAAAATTATCAATATCTTCATTAGATCTGATCTCCGGAATATCAGTAGCAATGCGATATACATCCTTGATCCAATCTTCACGTTTTAGAGATTTAACATTTTCTGATTTTACATATTTTTTTCTTTCATAATATCCAAACGCGGCAATATCAAGTAATTGCTTTGGGTCCTTGATAGCAGCAATACCTTCAGGTGTAAATTTATCTATTATCTTAATTCTGGTTCTTGGTTTAGGTGGTGGTTGTGGTTGTGGTTGAGCCCCAGGTTGAGCTGCTTGAATACGAGCAGCAATATCAACAGGTAATGCTTCAAGAGCTTTCTGTGTTGCCTCAGTTGCTGTAACAATTTTCTTTGTTGGTTCGACAATCGGTTTAAATAATTGTTCTGTACCTTCTGCAAATTCCACTTGAGACTCCTGACGTTCTTGTAGTTGCTGCTTGACAGAATTACGGACTGGTAAATATTTTTTAATTGCATCTAGTCGCTCTCGAGCTAATCTAGTTGGGTGAGATTCTCCTATCATTATTGATATAACAATAATGATTTAATTATAGCAGCAGAGGGGGTGAACGACCAGCGTTGAATGACCAGCGCGTAAACGAAACATTCCTGAAAATAAAAACGCGCGTCAGATAAAGTAACAAAATAAGCTAACCCAATCGGCCTGACAAAGTGATTGTTAGAGGTTGTGGTTTAACGTTATTGACATTGAGATTTCCTTTTCGTAGGAAGGTTTATTTTTTTATAAATAAGGTCTCCAACAAAAATGGTCTGTTCACCCCCTCTGCTGCTGAGCCTTTGCAAATTGATAGTCGGGTGAAACAGATGGGAATGGGGGCTGATCAATTGTTGAGCAGGGAGTGCCTGATATTTAATGTAAACCACTCTAGTTATAATGCACACATTGCGAATTAGTGTTAAGTCGGCGTGGAGTTTGCATTAGAGTGTGCAGAAGCGCACATACAGCTAACCAAATGTATTTTGTAATATACGTAGAAAAATTTAAACTATTGTTGCGCCTTTAGAAAAAGTATATATATTTTTACCGACCCAGTGATATTTATAATTTTGATTTTTAACGTTCCAGCCAGCTCATCCCTATATGTACAAACAAAATTATTCTAGAAACCCAAATCTCTCTTCGTATTTTAATTTTGTAAAACAAAAAACAAAAAAAAAAAAAATGAATAAAAAGGGCCCATTGCAGATGTAGGTCCGCCGACCTGCTGACCTGGTCTGGTATATTTTTCATTTGTAACTTTTAACGTTCTTGTACCCCTATACGGGATGAAAAAAAAAAGATAGAAAAGAGTCCACCTTCCGCGAGGAACCGCCTCGTTGAACTTTGATGACAAAAAGTATATATATATATATATATATATATATATATATATATATATATATATATATATATATATATATATATATATATATATATATATATATATATATGCAACATAATCAACAAACAAAAACAAAGTGGTTGGGTAAGTTACCTAATATCCTTTATCACTACTCTGAATTCACCTTTGCCTTGATCCGTCGAAAGATGTAATGTAAACGATATCCTGAAGTTCTGTCACAACATTACAGTTAATTAAATTTGCTATGACATTTCCAGTCATGATAAGAATAACAATTTTACTACTCAATAAGTACTTACCATGCACACCAGGTCGATGAGCACGTGTTCTTTATTACCCCGGACCGAATCCTTAGTTGGTAGTTTGAAGCCAGGCCATAATCGGATGCAAACTGTCACGAATCGTGGTACAATTGTAATAATATATAGGAGCAACCAGGTCTCGCAAAGCATACATTAATGCTCAATTTGCATCCATGTCATGGATCTGATGGGTACAACTAAGTATGGAAAATCGCCATTACATTATTTACATTTTAAACTGTACATACTTCCAACAGAAATTAATCACGTTCTCGGCACCTTAAAGTCACTCATCGCCTTTTACCTCTCCTGATGTAAAGGTATTAATGCTTGACTCATTTGATGAGAGACTCTTCAAAGCACTGTATATCAGCTTGATTTATTAAATGTCCATCGAGGGGAAAATGACCAGCAAAAGTTACATAGTTGCCGCTCGAACTACGCAGACTTTCTGCAAGACATTACCGGAGGCAATTCGAGTACATAGAGAAAAGTTTCCCGACAGTGAGGCGTTTGTATTTTTTACATCTGAGATGGAAAGAACTAGCATCACTTGGAAAGAACTGTATGTTGGTTCGGAAAACTTTGCTAGAAGTCTCATTAGACTTGGAGTAAAACCAAAAGATAAAGTAGCTATCAGTGGACCAAACTGTCCATCTTGGCTATTTGCAACATTCGGTTCTATGATGGTTGGAGCAATACCGGCTAATGTTACCTTTGGCTACTCGGATGGAAGTGACGTCATCGCTCTCCTACAAAAGATGGATAATGTTTCTACATTTATTTTGCATCCAGGCTTCCATGATCAAAAGTGGAAAATTTTTAAAGCGTTCCTCACTGAATTCGACAGTCAAGGGAATATAAAGTGTGATCAGGTGCCCTCACTAAAACACCTTGTCTTTATGGCAAAACCCGAAGAGGAAACATATATGTTACTAGTGGAGGATCTGGCTAAAATATACTTGTCAACCGACAATCCGTTACCAAATGTTGCCTCGGACAATGTCGCATTTCTCTTTCAGACATCCGGTAGCACTGGGATGTCAAAGTTGGTTGCTCACTCCCATTGCTCCTTATCGTACTTCCTCAGTAATGTTTATGGCGAATGCATAACGGAGCGCTACAATGACCGGAGTTTTGGCTTTATTGCTGGCTTTCCTTTTGAAGTAGTCACTGGAATTAAAAGAGTTACTGGATGGTTCACCAAAGAAGACTACGATCCTTTTGAAGTCATGATTAAAGCAGTGCAGAAGGAGAGATGCTCCGTGATCTACATGTTACCACCAATTGTTCAAAGACTATTGGATTCAAAGGTAATATCAACAATAAGCATACAGAAATGTGCAATTTCCTTCTGCTGTAAATTCAAATGCGTAAAATCTCCCTCCTTTCTCTCTCTCTCTCTCTCTCAGCCCATTCATCCATCTATAAAAGAATAACTAAGCTAACCTTAAGTTACCAAGCTATCATTACAATCAGATTCCTGTGACTGAAAATGACGAAACGTTACGTAAAATGGTTTTAGACTGAACTTAAATTTTGAGGGACAACCGTTCCTCTGATGCTGTATGTAAAGTTTTTGTTTTTAAATGCACAGAGAAATTAGAAATTGTTGCGAGATGATAATCCATGCGAAACGTGTGACCCAACAATGGTTTTCATTGTCAAAACGTCACATTCTGAGTTTAAAAATATGTAGGTCGCATTAATTTGAACTAATACTTGTGCATGCACACGATATCTCGCATTATGTTCGATACACGATATATTCTTAAATTTGTACTCTATTTGGAAAGGAGATAAAAGTCATGGATTTAGCAGGTTTCATATCAGAAATGCATTCTATTTCTGCGCATTGGATTTTTCTATCTTTTCGGAGCAGAAGGGGGAGATTCTATTAATGAAGTGACTTATTCGCAGCGTTGATATTAATATACAGCAGAATTTCTTTGGTTCGAGTACATTTGATTCGAACAAACCTGGATGGCTCAAACTCACTTTTAATATTCCATGAAAAATAATTATATCAAACCTTGTTCTCACAAACATAGAATCACTCTAAGTTTTGGATCCGTAGGGTGTCCTAGCTTCCGAGATTCTGCTGTATCGGTCTTTCTATTATACACAAGTAATTATGCATGAAGTTTGATTTATACTTATGTAATTGAAAACAACATATATGATGCTATTCCAGGAAAGCCTTCCGGCTGATTGGCCCGTAAAGACAATCGCGTGTAGCGGACAACCAATATCCTCCTATTTTGCTTCAGTAATTGGTACAGTAAGTGAAACCTTTCTGGCTGTTTATGGCGCTACAGAGAGCTTCCAATGTTGTCGTAAAGTCGTATCAAATCCAAACGAATTCAAGGATTTTAACTGCGGCAAACCTACGAATGGGGTGGAGATAAAAATCGTCGACGATGAAGGAAATATTGCCCCAATCAACACTCGTGGAGAGATCTATGTCCGAAGTCAGCATAATTTTAAATGTTATGTCAACGATCCAGAAGGAACAAGCAGGGTGAAAACTGAGAATGGATGGTACAAAACAGATGACATTGGTTACATTGATGAAAATGGGGAGGTTTTTGCTGAAGGACGAAAGAGCGATGTCATTATATCTGGTGGAATTAATGTTATCCCAACAATACTGGAAGCAGTTCTTTCCTCCTTACACGGAGTCAAAGACGCGATAGTCGTTCCCATTCCTCATCCAGTCATGTACCAGGTGATTTGTGCATGCGTTATTCCTGAGCCCGGTTTGAACTGACGGAGGAAAAACTACGCGGTCTGTGCGAGAAGAAGTACATGGACAAGTTTCGATCATTTACAGTAGTTCCTACCCACTACATCTTGTATGAGAAATTTCCTAAAAGTCGCACTGGAAAAACGGATAGGAAGAAACTTATGATTGAAGCGCATGAAAGATTCCAGTAAAAACATTATATTAGGACCCGTAAAGTCTGATGAGGAATGTATACATGGAAATTATATTGTTACGACTCTATGGTTTTAAACTAAGTAAGAGAAAAGAGCAAAAACCGAGAAAGTTTTATAAAATTGAACAAATGATGTGTTTCCGTAAAAAAGAAAGTTAAAAATTAAAAATAACTTTCAGTATGATGAATAAAAGCCTAAGTAGTCCTAAAAGTTGTATCACACGTCCAAATATATCGAGTATTCCAAACGATTTCCAGGGCTATTCAGAATGAAGTTCAATCTATTGTGCTAATGTGTCAATAGTCTTGATGTATCACACTGATATTATCGAAAATGTTTTTAAATGAATTCACAGTAATTCAAAAGCAGCTGCTAAATTCTAATGTCTGCAAACTTTGTAATTCCAAAGAATAATTGAAATAAATAAATTAAATCCACACAGCTGAATTGAACATAACTATCTGAATCATCTAGGACTGATGTTTATGCCAGAAATAATTAATACTCAGCAAATCATCCCTTATATAAAAAACTAAGACGCAATTTCAGAAGCAGAATAAATGTTGAATAATCATTTCGAAATCGTATTAACTTTGTCAACAGAGTATGAAGTACTTTAGTAGCTAGCCATTCAGCAATTGGATCAGTTTGGGTTTTCAAGAAAAGCCATGACCTGAATTCATATCTCATCAGTATGTTTACTTCTACCCTGAAACTGTGTAATGTGTTTATTAAAATTACCTCAAATAAAGTACAAGGCCAGATGTAGAGAAAATTGGTATTTAACATGTTATTTACTAAATGACCACTACCCGTCCCAATTCAATTACATATCCATTTAGAGAGACATCATGCACAAAATATAAAAAATTAAAAAAACAAATTACATCCAACCCACCCAAAAAAGCAAAAACAAACAATTACGTGGAAAAAATATAAAGTGCGAATTAATTATCTACTATTTACATACAAAAATACATTCCATCAGATAAGTCTTTGAATCAAATATTAAGAGAGACATGGGTCATATATGTGTGACTGTGACCCCTAGGACTATTTTTTCCTGAAGATTGTTTTTACTTCACTCTAAAACTAAAGCACTTCTTAGTATTTTCATCTTCGTTCATGAACATCTCATTCATTCTCTTATGAAGACGCGTTTTCAGTATGATTTACTACCCCTCTTTCATCCGCTACTTCCCACTAATATTAGATTGATTTTTTTGAAACTTTTTTAATATTCTTTAGGCTGGAAATATCAAAATTTATGTTGGTAAAATCATGGAAATACGGTATTTATGTCGGTAAAATAAAGAAAATAATAGTGCATTTGAAAACCTTTGAGAAATTTAGAATATTTCAATGCAGGAAACAAACTATCCTACAGCAAACATTCACGTTTAGCAATATAGTAATGCCCTCAGGCAAATGCAGGAGAAATTGAAGTCGAACTCTAAAATTTACCTTACAATTGCTACAAATTACAAATTAATGATTTCTGAGGTGAACACACAGATCCACTCCCATCCTACCAAGTATAAACACATTTAAGGTGTGATTCGAGCCTTTTGATGTATGAGCAAGAGTGTTCTAGAATGGTGTTCATGGCTGTAAAGACAATGATGGACTATGAGTCTTTTTGTGAACATGTGTGTATTAGGATGGCAGTATATGTGGTTTTGTAGCAGGGGTGGTATATTATTAGCATGTGGATATATGTAAACATAGCTTTCTTCTGTATGTAGAAAACAACCAGTCTTTAACATGCAAATGTATCTGTTATCGTCATATTTACAAGATGCCAGTTAACGTTCAAGGAATATAAAGAGATCTCTTGTATGACTTTTGATATGGAGCAGTTTCTACATCCGGGTATTTTGAAGTGACCTTTCAGTCAGCTGCGGTGACGGTGCGGTCTTTATCCTTCATCACAAGGGATAAACGAATACCTGATGGATTAAATGATTACCCTCTGATAACGTTCAAATTGCGCGCGGAATGCAATTCAAACACGCTGCTAAACGTCCGTCAAAGGTTCGTTTTACATATTTAAGCTTTATACTTTGTAGAAGCATTATAGCACACGAGACACTAGTCACTCCGGTCAAAAAAAGTAGTTACCTGTTATAAATACGTTGTAGATTTTACAATTATTTAGACACAATGTAACTTGGCATGCAAGAACTTCTCTTAGACTCTATATTTAATAAGACTTTTTCCCTTAATGTACATCAATAACCGACTGTCACAAAAAGTGAGATATGTCAGAAACGTATACAAAGTTTTCTCTCTCGTAGTTTCTGATATATTTCATTGCCATTCAAGAACGATATTTTTACAGTTTTCGAACATGTGCTATGTAACACGTTCTGCTGGCTACGCCATAAATAAACGACGATTTCTGGATTTAAAAAAAGGTCTTCTCAAATTCATAATCCGATCATAATACATTACGAATAAGACAACTACCTCACCAATCTAGCCCTCTCAAACTGATGTTAAGCAATAAATGTGCTAAAATTTGTCTACCTACCTTGGTGGGAGTCAAGCACGAGCGATTCCTTTTATAGGAAATGGCGTTAAATCCCCTCCATTCTTCAGTTACTACTTTCGCTCGAGCTACTAAACACACTCTTTGGGAGACCTGGCAAACGTTTTTCGACTTGTGCTGTTTCGACGTTTGGAGCGATTGTAAGGTGTTTTCTCAAACGAGAAAGTATAATCCAGATGTATTTCAGTATTGCCGCCGATGCCTCCTCAGTCAACAAAGTTTTATTGTCAGAATTTTTGAAGGTGGAAGGTTCACCATCGTCTCCATTGTCGCAATAAATTTTCTTACACGATACTTATGGGATCAGGTTCAGATCGGTACGGCGGATAATCTAAATTAGCAACGATATCACAGGCAGCAATAGAAGGGCGGTGGGAGGGGGACTTGGGGACCCCCACCACCACGTAAGGCCCCATTTTGTAAACAGGGCCCAAAAAAGTCAATGAAAAAAAAATGAGATAAAATACTGCCAACAAAATTAATACCCCATTTGGTAATCCGAGCTTAAAAAACTGAAGATAGTCCACGACAAAAATGATATAAATTACCACCAGCCAACAAGGCCTCGTTGCTGTAATCTGGCCTAAACATATGCTAATTTCTTTAATACCGAATGCCAATCCAATCCTTGTATGTAAGCCTGATTCGGGCCACAAAAAAAAAAAAAAAAAAAAATAACAA